>JANDJZ010000604.1:0-25958 GCA_027943245.1 Acanthamoeba sp. SK_2022b | reverse complement strand
GCTTCTGCCGGCCTCCGATACCACACGCTGGGGCTGTTTGGCTCCGTCGCGCAGCGGAGGTCGAGCGACCGGGGCCGACGGCAGTGGGCCGAGACGGTGATGAACACCGGCGGCCCCGTGTGGGCCATCGACTGGTGTCCCACCCGCTCGGCCGTCCACCCGCACTCCCAGTTCGCCGCCGTGTCCGCCCACGCCTCGCCCTCCGAGACACACATCCTCGGCAAGCGGTGCGCATTCCCACGCCGACCGCTGAGCATGACTCACGCACGTTTCGTTCATTTTTAATTTTATAAATCATTATTTTAAGATATATTTTAATTTTTTGACAAGGAATAATAATTATTTTTGGCGTGGAACAGATACGTGGGTAAGGGCATCATCCAGATCTGGAGTATGGGCACGCTGCAGGACTCGGGGTGGCCGTCGGTCGAAGAGGGCGCCGCCGCCGACGAGGCCCCGCAGCGGCCGGTGATGGCGATGGGCATCCTCCACGAGGGAGCCGCCGTGTGGGACCTCAAGTGGTGCCCCTCGCGCGCGTCGACGTGGGACTTGCCCGAGCAGCCGGCCGCCGTCGAGGGCGAGCTGCCCCGACTGGGCCTCCTGGCGGCGGCCTTTGCCGACGGTTCGGTCAAGATCTTCTCCGTGCCCCACCCGGCCAGCCTCGCCCAGGGCGCCTCGCCCGTCTTCGTGCGGCTCACGCCCGTAGCCGAGTACAAGCTGAACGCGAGCAACGTCACCTCGGTCAACTGGTCTCCCCACGGCCACCACCAGTTCCTGCTCACCGGCTATTCCGACGGTATGCCTCTCACTGGCCCGCTCCCATGCGCAGCTGGCGGTGGACGGCCTGCTCATGCGTTCGTGGGTGGGCGGTCCCCTGCGCCATTGCGCAGGCCACATCGCCGTGTGGCAGGTCGGCGGGGAGGGCTCGGAGGCGCGGCCGATGATGTGCAGCCGTGCCTACAAGCGAGCGGTGCAGGGCGTGGTGTGGGACTCGAGCAGCCCCAACGTCTTCCTGTCGTGCGGCCAGGGCGGCTACCTCAAGTTCTGGGACACGCACGATCCCTTCGCGCCCCTCTACTCGCACATGGCCGGAGGCGGTGCGCCGAGCTCCTCCACATCTGCGTTGTTTTTTGTGTCGACACACGTGCTCACCTCCCCCGCCGGCCTGCGCGCACGCACGTACAGGGTGGATCGTGGACGTGAAGTGGATGGGCGGGGACTACCCCAATATCGTGTTCTGCTGCGACGACCACACGATCCGCCATTTCACACCGAACGACCTCGCCTCGAAGATCTTCCGCTACCACGACGCCATGGTGTGGGTAGGTCATCCATCGCTCGTCTCTTCCTTCACGAAACGGGTGTACTCACATCTGTCGTCGTTTTGCTGCAGTACTTGGACGGCTCGTATTGGTTGAACCAGTTGGCTTCGTCGTCGGCCGACGGCAGCGTCAAGGTGCTCCCGCTCTCGCCCAAGATCATGGCCTCCACCAAGGTACGCCCCCGGGCGTCAGCCAAGCCCTCCGCCCACCCGGGGCTGCTCTCCTCACACGCCTGTGTGTGTGTGTGTGTGTGTGTGTGTGTGTGTGTGTGTGTGTGTGTGTGTGTGTGTGTGTGTGTGTGTGTGTGTTACAACAGAGTCTCTATCGGCCGAAGGAGATCGTGGCGCTGCAGGTCTCGCTCACCAGCCTGACCCACGGCCAGGCGTTCGTGCCATCAACGTCGGAAGTGGTCACACTGCGTTCGCTGCCGCACGAGGACGCCGCAAAACCAGAGGTGGCGGCCGTCGAGCCATCGCCAGCGACGTCGACGTCGAGCGGGGAGGGCGGCGTCGAGGGCGAGGTGAGGAAGTTCCCCGATCCTCGGGTTGCCGTGCAGCGCGTCAAGTGGAACCCAAATCTGCCGGCCTCGGGGTGGCTCCTCTCCGGCACCACCGCCGGTCTGCTCCACGGCCTCCTCTTGAACCAGACCATCCTCTGAGCCCCTCCTCCGTCGTCAGACAGTTATAGGAATGTGCTGCATACACTTCATAGTAACGTGCGGCGTACACATTTGGTAAGAGACCGTTACAAAAACAAGAGAAGGCGCCCTCGCCGTAACACAACGGATTTAGGAGTTAATGTCAGGCTCACGTTGGTGTGATGAAGGGGAGTACAAGCGGCGTGCCGAACGCTTTCTCTCTCTCTCTCTCTCTCCACAGCTGTACATAGTGCAGCTGTCTCCCCCCGCTGAGCCTTGTGGCAAGCTGGCCGTGAACGTTAAGGTGAAAGCGAGTTTATAGTGATGAACTGTACAAAAATAAATAACGGTTATGTGCTACAGGGGCATGACATGGTAGGATCAAAAGAGTGTGCACTGCTCCTTGCCTCCGCCCAGCTTGCCCAGGCTCTTCATGCGCCGCAGGGAGCTCATGCCCGGGCTCGACTTGCCGTCCTTCCGCTTCTTCTTGTTCTTGTCCACCTCCGTGCCCTCGACCGACTGGCGGATGGCTCGCACCAGCTCGAAGAACGCCTGCTCGACATTGATGCGGGACTTGGCCGACGATTCGATAAAGGAGCAGCCAAAGGACTTGGCCAAGTCGGCGCCCTGGCTAGTCGCCACAGTGCGACTGTCCTCGAGGTCGCACTTGTTGCCCACCAGGACCATCGGCACCTTCTCCTCCTCCTTCACCCGAAGTATCTGCTCGCGGAAGACGCTGATCTCCTCAAACGACGAGGCCGAGGTGATGGAGTAGACGCACAAGAAGCCCTGACCAGTTCTCATATACTGGTCCCTCATCGCACTGTGCCACACGAATAGACGAAGGTGACAGTGAGCCCATCATGAAGACCAACCGATTGCAAGTGTAATTAATTCCCAGCACGAAATTGTGGATTGTGGCCAATACCTGAACTCCTCCTGGCCAGCGGTGTCGAGGATGTCGAGCAGGCAGGTGTGTCCGTCTATCTCAACCTGCTTGCGGTAAGAGTCCTCGATGGTCGGGTCGTAGTCGTCCATGAACTGATGGTTGATGAGCTGGATGGTCAGGGCCGACTTGCCCACTCCGCCGCCGCCCACTACAACCAGCTTGTATTCGATCATTATCTGCTAGGGTGGGTTGTTTGTGTCGTGGGGTATGCTGTAGCTTGCTCTTGCGTGCTCTGCTGATGTGCAAGTGATGATTACCCCAAGCGCTGCGTCTTTTTCTCTACTGGTTCTAAAAATAAATCGTCGTGCCATTGGCCCAAGCGTCGGATTGGCTGATTTTTTAAGCTGAAAAAGGGAAGGTCGCACGGCGTCTCTTCAGAAGAGGGCGTAGGAGAGGGGTCCATAGCCCTGGTTCTTGGTGACGGTGTAGATGACCGTCGTCAAGCACCATATCATGGTCCACGTGACCGCCAGGAAGGAGAACCGCAGCACCCGCTTGCCCGGATTCCGCTCTCGCGGCAGGCTCACCGTCAGCGCCACCCACGTAACCCCGCCTCCAATAACTGTTTCGTTGCGTGTCGTGTGTCGTGTGTCGTGTGTCGTGTGTCGTGTGTCGTGTGTCGTGTGTCGTGTGTCGTGTGTCGTGTGTCGTGTGTGCGGTTGCTGAGGAGGGGCAGGGGAAAAGGTGGACAGGGGAGCTATGTGCGAGTACATAAGGTGGCCATGATAAGGCCTTCGGCCACGGTCTGCGCGTAGCCGCCACGGAACAGCCGAATGCCGCCCGACGGGGTGAGGGCCACCAGGGGAGCGCCTCGAATCATGTTCCAGTGCATGCCCGACATGGTGAACGCGTACACGCACTGTTCGAACGCGCACGGACAGCGAGCGTCTAGAGTAAGCCCTCCTCCCTCGAGTGCAGCCGCGCAAGCAAGGCGAACGGAAGGGAGAGCGATTCATGGTCGTACCATGGCGACGACGAACCAGAACATGGGGATCTGGAAGATCACGATCAGGTCTCGCCAATGGTAGGCGAAGAAGAGCATGCACAGGGCGATGACCACCAGGGGCACGGCATTGGTCACCATCCAGTGCGGTCTCGGTACAGTGATCTGACAAGCAGAGGAATGCATGGAATGGTGAGCAGTGGCCGAGAGGAGGAGAGGAGAGAATGACGGGCGCGCGTACGCGCTCGCCGGTTAAGCGGCTCAGCCAGGCGGCGAGGTGGTCGGGGCTGGTGAAGTCCGCACGCGACGCCAATACCAGGTTGGCCGACGTCCACCGATCTCCTCCGCTGGCCACGAACGCCACCTCTGGGATGCTCCTCACACCAAACTGTGCGGCCGGCACGCACGCGGTGAGCTTGAGCCCGGGTCGGGTCGTGGGCTCGGGTCGTGGTTGGCGCGCACCATCTCATAGGCGAGCGGCGACGTGCGAGGCCAGAGCTCGGCAAAGAACACCGGTGGCTGGTCGGGGTGTCTCTTGGCGGCTCCTGCGGCGTAGCCTCGCTTGACCGAGCCCAGCATGTCCTCCACATAGCTGGGACGATGCGCGCCATGCCGTATGCGTGAGGCCGCGCGAGTGCGTGTGTATAGACGTGAGACCTGGGCGGTGTGGACGTGGGCGTACCGGCAGGGCCCACACGTGGGGTCGTCCGAGGTGAACAGCAGCACGAGGGAGTAGTTGCGGTAGACGGGCTGCTTCACGAGCTCGTCGATGCGGGCATCGTTGAACCGCAGCATCTTCAGTCCTCGTCTGGTCACACGGACACGCACGCACACGAACACCTTAGCGGCGAGCAGTGTTTGCAGCATGGTGGGGGCGCGGCCGTCCGTGCTCACCTTTCAGCGGCAGAGTGCAGCGTGGCGATGAGCTCGTTGGCATCTGCTCGCGCGGCACTGCGGGCGCCCTCCTACGCCACCGAAGCCACGGGGTGGAGTGAGGGCCAGTGAGCGGTACTAAAAGAGACAGGGGAGAGAAACACGAACCGGCTCCACCGAAGCACCGGAGGTGACGAAGGCGAGACAAACCAACACTACGCCACAACACACCAGTGGGCCGGGCACGTGCCTGCGTACGGTGGCGAGCAGTTATAGATTTTACGTAATTAGATTGATGAGGATCAATAATAAAAAGAAGGCAGTGTGCCCACGTGGTGCCGTGCGTCCGCCCCATGCTGGTGCTTGCCGGGTCACGCGAGGTAGGGAACAATAAAATTAAAGAAAAACTGCAAGCCCGTCGGGCCAGCGCAATATTTCTTGGCCGACACCTTCCGCCTTGGAGTACAGTGGTGAATCACTACCACCACCCAGCCTTACAGCAAGGAGAAGAAACAACTGATGTATGACAGGAGGAGCACAATAGATGCCATCTCTTTTTTGGTTGTAAATTGCTAAGGTGGTGGAGAATGACAAAGCTAAATGACTGGAAGATAGGTTCAATAAAATCATAGATATAATGACATGATAACCAAGTGCAAGTTTATAAAGCCAGTGCCTGTTAGAACAGAGTGTTCAGAAAAAAGTAACAATGTCACTTTTTAGCAAACCTAAAAACTGGTGTACATGATGGCAAGGTTGAAGGTACTTAACATGTACATGTGGACTGGATCATTTCATTGCACTTGCAAACATTGGCGCTGCACTGAGATGATTTTGCCAATCCAGAAGTCATCTGTTGTTTCATCACTGTCTGGATGTACTGCTACCCAGAAAGGGTAACTAGTTTTTTACAGTTGGTGCAGTTCTGCTCTGCACAAGGCGCACACCAGTTTGTAGTCAGGTCAGTGAGCTGTCCTGAGGCGCAGCAAGTTGAAGGTGTGGGGACAGTCCATCAAAGATGGCAGTATCACAGACTGGGTCTGAAGACAACAGGCTGGCTTCATGCAGCTCAAAGAGATTAGCCCATTATCCAAGCTCAGCTGGATTGGCTTGAAGGGGGAGGTTGTCCACAAAATATAAAGGGTAGTTTTTCTTTGTACCTCCCCAGTACAAGCGACATCAACCTCATCAGGAACATGACTACCTGTTGTTGCTCCCTCACTGCCACCTCTCCAAGCAGCCTGCAAGAGCAGGTGATGTGCAATGCAAGGAAGGCGACCAAGGATGAGCTTGCAACTGCACTGGAAGGGCTCAGCTGCCTGTAGGGTGCGCCAAGCAGGAGTGCAAGGGAGGAGAAGGAGGTTGACCTGGATGCAGAGCTCAACCAAATGGTAGGTGAACCCAATGCGCATTGGTTGGGTTCTGTGGGGGAGCTCATGGAGAACAAGATGCAGTAGGCGGAGCAGGAGACAGCCAAGGAAGGACTGGGAAGCCCAGATGTAATTGGAGGCAAGGGTGAGGAGACCAATCAGTTGCCAGAGCTACTGCACATGGATGGGGAGGAAGAGAGAGAGATGGAGCTTGATCTGAAGGAGGTGGAGCAGGAAGAGGAGGATGTGAAGAAGTCTGATAAGGTACTGTTGTGCGTTGGTTCACCCACAAACCAACCCATCAAGACCTCTAAAGAACCTCTTGTGCACATCATGCAGGAGGACACCTCCCCCATCAAAGCAGGCAAGGATGACCTGATGTGCATTGGGTCATCACCAATTTAGGACACCATCCATTCATTGATCATAGAGATTATGGCTTGTTGTGCATAGAGCCTCATTCATGGGCTGGAAATCTTGTGATCTGTTCAGGACAATCCCAACATTGTTACTCCAAGGTTGACCCTGCAGAGCTCCATGCCCTCTGGCTCTGTCAAGACAACCAGGGCAGCCTGTGGGTGAGCAAGTACACCATGTTTGTCATTTGTTGCAAAGTGTTGTTATGGGAGATTACATTGAAGGACATGTTTGGCACAGAATATCTTTTCAAGTTGGCAGTGCATTGACTTCAACACCTTTTGAATTAATTGAAGGACAGACACACATCACATTAGCCATCACCAATTTCCTCAAGATCCAGCCAATCAACATTGACATGGCCTTTCTTCATGCATCAGAAGATGAGCTCTAGTGGCCCAGCCTGAAGGATCTGTCAGGGTGACTGCATCAAAGCCAAGTATGCAAGATCAAGGAAATGATCAAGGTGAGATTCCCCATCAACGACCGTAAGGTTTGACCTGTTGGTGTCAATGGTTTTTTTCTTGGTCAGAAAAAACCTCATGCTGGGTACCTTTTTTTTCTGCCCCGAAGAACGTCAGATTTGTCATAGAGGGAATTGGAACTAGAGGGCGATCGTGAAGAATAGTGTCGCCCACCCTCACATGGCCTCGAGCCCTCACCGCTCAAGCGCGGGGGCCAAGCCGCTTTCCTTTGTCAAATGGCTCAGCATGACCTCGGCCGTGATGCAGCTGCTCCCCAAACGTATCCTCATGCACACAAAGGTGGGCCGCCTTCCCTTTGGCTTCTGGTGGGAAAGATTCTTCGAGACCATCGACACCTCATCCAAGTCGTCGAGCACGACCCGGTCAATTCGGTCTACCGCGTGAACGTGCTGGCTCACAAGACCGACGTGTTGCGGCTCGACGGCATCTACAACCACGGCGGCGTCTACTTGGACTCGGACGTGCTGGTCTTGGCTTCCTGCCCAGCCTCAACGACCACCTGCTCCAGCACCCCGAGCAGGACGCCGTCCTCGCGGACGAGAGGGACGGCACGGAAAGCTACGGCAACGCCGTCATCATGGCTCGCCCGTTCTCCCGCTTTATTGCCCTGTGGAAGCGCGGCTACCACGACTTGAACGACGGACTCTGGAGCAAGCACTCCACCGCCTACCCTCGCGTCTTGGACCAGCAGCAACCGGGGCTGCTTCACCGGCTCCCCAACACCGCCTTCTACGTGCCTGACTGGAACGAGGGAGATCTGAGCGTCCAGCTCTTCCTGGCCGAGAAGGAGCCCACCGACGCCCTGCTCCTTGTCTTTGAGAAGGCGCAGGCTCTCGGCTGGCACTGGTGGGGCCACCTCGTGGAGGACAACATGGGCGACTACTCGCCCTGCACAGTGAGGGCACAGGGCAACCGGACAGCGATCAGTCGGCTCGTGGGGCACTACGTGACCGACGAGCTGTGCCAACGCTGGCGGATAGCCACCAACACGAGCGGTGGCAAAGATTGAATGCTTGTAGGCAAGAGAGAGAGAGAGAGAAATAGAGTGATGCATCACTTGGCACGAGGCCGCGGCGGAATGATGACCGAGCCGTCGTACAACGGCGGCGCGTTGTCGGGCTCGTTGTCTCGCGGTTGTTCGCCTGCCCCCCCCCCACAACGCCACACGTCAGCATTAACACGCGCACGGGACCCAACCACGCGACTCATGTGTGAGTGAGAGAGGCGCTCACCCTTGCGGCCGACGTAAGGCGAGGCGGTGGGTGTGGACATGGGCGTGGAAGCGTCGGACGACGAGGACAGGGTGAGGTCGTCCTTCGATCCGCTCTCGTCGTCCTCGTCTTCGTCGGAGTGATCGCCCGCGATGTCGTCCACCTCGTCGTCCTGCCCGTATTGCTCTGCAACGCGGGTCAGCTTTGATCATGCGTGTGCGTCGACTGGTCGTGGCCACCACGCACGCACAGCACACACGCATGTCGGGACCACGTACTGAGGTATTTCTTTCCGCGGACGGTGAGCTGTGCGGGCGACTTGATCTTCTTGGGCTTGTCGCAGATGTATTCGATGAGCTTCTTGAAGAAGAGCCTGTTGTTCAGGATCTCCCTGTGCTCCACGCCTTCCAGCTCGTCGATTCGGAGTTCGGGGATGTCCTTTCGCCAGCTGGCGCAGTGGTTGAGCGACGCGTAGGTCACCGTTCCATCGCCTGAGGCCACGGCGCGGTGAGTTCAGGTCGTGGCTGCGGGGCGAGACCCCACAGGGACACAGCGATCAGTGTACCAGACGCGGTGCCCTTGCGGCCAGTGAGCCTCTCGATGCACGGCTGCGGGGTGTCGGCCGTCTCAAAGCCAACGCCCTGTGAACGAGCAGGCGCGTGCGGTGGCGGTGAAGTGAGCGTCCACACGGCTGGGCGGGGATTGGACACAAGGGAGGGAGGAGGCGTACGCCGGCGATCTTGAGGGCGGCGAGCTTGGGGTCCCGGGAGTCGTACTGGGGGTTGTCGTCGAGGACCCACCACTGGGCCTCCTTCTCCTTGTCCTTGCGGCGGTAGAAGTAGATCCGCTCGGTGTCGAGGTTGGTGCCGTAGATGGCGTAGAGGCGGTTGAGCGGCGGGGCGGTCACAATGGGCCACTCGCTCTCATCGTCGCCCCCGTCGGAATACACCGGATCGTTGACGTAGTACTTGTTGAAGATCTCCACCGTTTTCTAGACATGGACACAACAGCGCGCGCGCGCGCGCGCACACACACACACACACACACACACACACACACACACACACGTGATGGGTCGTTTAAACGAAGAAGCGTCGCACAAGAGCAAACATGTCGGAAGGACTGTGTTGAGGTGGTACCTGGGCGCCGGCGGTGGGGAAGAACTTCCAGTAGGGAACGCGCTGGTATGGCTTGGTCTCGTCGAGCTTGGCGTATATCACGCCCACGTCAAGGTCGTCAAATTGCCTACCGTTTGTTGTGGTTGGCGAGTATTGGTTGTTTGGTCAAAGCGAGGTGCGCGCAGTTGGGGGGTCGGACTGTCGCTGCAGTACCTCTTCGAGATGGGCATGAGCGCCGGAGTGCTGCCGAGAGTGCGCCCGAAGGCTTTGGCTTCGCGGGACGACAGGAGGAGGTCCATACCGAAGCGATCGCCGGAAATCTGCAAAGCATCAGTCAGCGAATTGGAGCACCAGGTCAGCGGCCGACTCGGTGACCGACGACAAAAGCGCGGGAGCGAAAGACGGTCAAGTACCATGCCACGCACGCACTTGGGCGAACCCAAGAAAGGCGCGCCCACGGCCACAAACGTGTGCACATTCTCGTCCAGCCACCTACGCGACCCCGTGCGCTGTTGGCATGATGTCCCCCCCCCCAAATATCAGCGTCTGGCCGTAACACGCATTTGCGGTGTTTATCCTGTACCTTGACCACCCACAGGCAGAAGTACTGGATGATCCTGTTGCCCATCGAGTGACCCAAAAGCACCACCTGCGGCACGACGACACGCATGTAGTGAGTCAGCCCACACAAAGCTCGCCCAAATTGAGTGACAATTATGAGTGGAGGCCTGGTGCGTTGCGTACGGGCTTCTTTACGCGCTTGGCCATCTGCTCGATGGAGTTCTGAAGCCACGTGAAGTAGCCATCGCGTTCCTGCATGCGCCACGGCAAAGATGGTGAGACGGTCATTGCGACCAACCAGGGCTTTGTCCCAGACGCGTCTTGGGCAGGCGGGTTTACCTCGAGGTAAAAGTAGGGCAGGCGCCAGTCGTAGGGCGCGGTAAGAAGGTTAACGCCGTCCGTGTAGCCGAGCGATTCGAGGTTCTCCACGAGCGGACCCATCACCTGAGGGAGTCGCACACGTGGGCGCACATGTGAGGCCGTCGACCGATGGGGGGGGGGAGCAGGCAAACAGAATCAACGGCCACGACACGACACGCCGACAGCGTACGTAGGATAGGGAGCCGGTGAGCAGGCCGGGATCGAGGTAGGTCACGGCTTGCTTGCCCTGGATGGCCCGCACTTTGATGCCCGCGGGGTCGCTGCGGCAGTCGTCGCCGTGCAGGCACAGGTGCTTGATCCAGATGTTCTGTTCCACCCAGAAACGCGCAACCGATCGATTAAGCAGGGGTTCCGCGTGCTCACAAAGAGTGTGACTGCCCTGGCGCACCTTGGTGCCAAAGTCGAGGGTGTCGTAGGCGTTCTTGTTCCGTCCAATGTCGAACTTTCTGTATTGGCGAGGCACAATGCGCAGTGAGTCGTTGGCAAAGGGAAGGAGAAGAGGGAGAGGAGGAGGAGGGGGATACCTCTTGACGTTCTGGAGACCGATCTTGTTGAGCGAGATCCACACGCGGTCGCCGACCCAGGGCTTGTGGCCCTCGATCACCTCCAACCCGGACGAGGCGAACCCTGGGTTGCCGTGTCAGCGAGCCGATGCCGCAAATGAAGAATTGGAGGCGGTGGACTATCTCAAGACAGTACCGGGCACGAGGACGATGGGCATGTTGGGAGTATAGCCCTGCTCGGCCATCTGCTTGCCCAGCTTCTTGGAGATACCCTTTTGGGTCAGTGGAGGACCGCACATCACCTGGTTGTGCCATAGGAGCACAAACAAACAAGCAAAGGAAAGAATGAGAAGGTCGGACACCGGCGCACGATATCGGCACCCCTGGGGGAAGGCTACTACGTACCCACCAGATGTCCTGAAGGAAGTCGGTTTCGAGGTCTTCGAGGAGGAAGGACGCATCGCCCACGAAATTGCTCGTTCCTGCGCACGTTCATGCGGAAGGGAGCGCACGAATAAGAGCGCAGGCCACCGCGAATGCTGATCAGGTGCGTTGGACTGGGTGTACCCAGGAGGGACCAGTCATAGAGGTCGACATCGAACGAAGCGCTGGCCTGTTCGGGCGGGATGTAGAAGAAGTAGTTGGCGTTCCACACCGGCGTGCTCGTGCCCTTCTTCGTCTTGGTCCTTTCGCGGTTCTGTTATTGACCCCGTGTCGCATGATTGGTTAGGCGTACGGGAGGGAGGTCGAGGGAGGAGGCAATGAGGCAGTACGGCGCCGACGGACAGGACGACGTAGGGGTCGACTATCTTGTCACCCAGCATCTTGATCTTCCGGCCCTCGACCACCTTCAGGGTCAGATAGCCCTCCCACGCTCCCATTGGCGGATTATACAAATACCTTCCAAAACACGCATACATTAATATGTCAATGCACAGAACCGGTGAGCAACAGGAAAAGGAGGAGTGATCAGTACTGGAGGTGAATCTCGCCAACCCCGCGTTCCATCTCACGGTGTGCACGACGACGCTGGCGCTCCTCCTTTTGCTCCCGTCGCAGTTCTTGCTCAGCGGGCGCCATATTGTCGTCCGGCTTACCGTCGGCATTGGTCTACCGCGCGTGACTTAGTATCAGCGGCATGTCATGGTGTAGTGAAGCAGCCGTGGAGTCGCGCACCTTGAAGTGGAGGTTGAGACTGATCTCGCCGTGCACGTTGGACTTGCGTCCGTGCGTGGGGTGGAGCGGGAACCAGCGAGAGATGTTCTTGTTGTAGGGAATAGTGTTGAATGGAATGTTGATGCGGCCCTAGACACACACATCACATCACATCACATCACATCACATCACATCACATCACATCACATCACATCACATCACATCACATCACATCACATCACATCACATCACATCACATCATCACATTAAAAGAGTGCAACTGAGAAAAACACAAAAGAACGTACAAGGAACACATTTCGGCCAAACGAAGTGCGATGCCAGCACGAAATGGTGACACCACCCAGGTCGTCCGATTTCTCGTTCACTTCACTGTGGCAAGGGCGCGACAGAAACATCGCACGTTAGCAATGAGCCATGCAATCGACAGGTTTCGGAGGCGCGGGGTGAGGCGATGGAAGATGAGTACTAGACGACGGGCTCGGGCTCCTTCCAGACGGGGTTGAGTGTCTTTTTTACGATGGGAGTGCGGACCGACTTGCCCACCCTCTTCTGCGAATCGTACATTGCCACGCGACAGAACACGTTCGAGCCTATATGGTGCCGGCCAAGAGAAGAAGAGAGAACCAGGTGAGCCAAGCAACAGAGTCACAAAATCTGGTGGGCATTACCCTTCTTGGTCTTGCCTACGATGTTACGTCCGGCAGTCACCGCCAAATGCAGCAGTTTGGTCTGAACGTGGTGTGAGACGAGAATGAAGACAGCCTCCGCGATTGAGTTGGGGAGGGGTACCCGAGGTTCGATGAACTTCTGAACGGCGGCGTGAGCAAAGAACTCGGCCTCGGTGGTGAGGAACTTGAAGAAGCGGCTGAGGAAGGCGGCCTTGTCATGCGTGTTCACGAACATGCCGGTGGGGAACTTGGGCAGCTTCTTTCTCAGGTCCTTCTTCATCTCCTTCTTGAGCTGTTTCCATATGGTACATCAACACGCAGCGTGCAACACACCGCATAAGCGCACGTTTACTAATTTGAAGCAGAGCTCGTGTTGTTGATAGGAACAAAGGCCCGTGGTTGAACCCATATCGCGACTAACCAACAGGTCGCGCAACTTGAACTCGAAGACCACGCACGACTTTGTCCGGCAAAAGAAAAACGAAAAGCGGAGCAGCTACCGTCTTGTGCAGATTTTGAAATTCATCGTAGGTGCGCGAGATGCAGTACTGGGAACCGTCCTTGTGCTTGATTTCAACTTCGTACACCTGGCCAGCCCGGACCAAATCAATCAATCTATCGGGAGTGAAAGATGGAGAATAATGAGACCGTACTATGTTAGTCTTGCCGATACCCCAGGCCTTGTGGTTGGTGCATTGGATTTCCAGCTCCTTCTTGTCCATCTTGGCGGCCTCCCAATCGATTGGCTATCGATTGACCTGCTTGCTGCAGAACTTTATCTGTACGTGTGCTCGCCTATTCAACCAAGGCGCGAACGCAATACGAGGCGGACCTTCAGAGAGCGCCCACATTGGAGGGTTGCCAGCAGACAGACCGGGCCCGGTCGGTAGCCTTGGTGATGCGGGGTCGCGCTTTGTGATTGCCTCGCACAAACAACAGTTCGCCTGGACCCAGGCAACCCTCGCAGTTGTCGCAACAAGGGACGTGCTGTGCATAAAGAGGAGTGACGCGTGTGGCACAGGATGGGAGGCCGAATTCGAGCGGATGTCGGTGGGATGCCTGCTGGCGGTCAGACCCATCTGAGCGAGGAACCGGCGAAGTACGGCCAGACCACAAAGACTGCAGAGCATGCCGGCCACTCGAGCCTCACCAAGAACCCTTGCGTAGAAGGAGCTCGCAGGAGTGTTGTAAGGTTGAAGTGAAGCACTGTACCTCTGCAAGAAAGGAAGATGAGTGACCCGATCTGGAGGCCTGTAGGCGGGAAGAAGGAGGAGCCGGCGCCGGTCGACGTGGTATGCGTGGACGGAAGCGAGGGCGCGGATCGTGCAATGGAGTTCGTCCTCAAAGAGACGCCACGGGACCACCGTCTGCTTCTGCTCTTTGGGGCGTACGTACCGCACAAGGAGGAGATGTCCTGGGGCACCTTCAGCGTGACGTCCATGCGCGAGGGCCACTACTGGGACAAGGACCTGCCCGACGTCTACCTCAAGTACACCGACATATGCCAGAAAGCAGGGGTGCGTACGACCACAAGCGCAGTAAGGAGACAGTCCGACTGATGTGGAGCACGATGTACAGCGCAAGTGCGACTTCATCCACTTCCACTTTGACCGCATGAGCAAGTTCGGAGAACGTGTGTGCTCGTTCGCGGCCAAGAACAACGCCGAGAACGTCATCCTGGCACGTAGAAGGAAGGCCGAGAGGACGCTCGTGGGGTGGGCTCCTCCTTCTTGAACCCGCTCTGTTCTGCGCAGAGAGGCCGAGTGTGGCTCCTTTCTCACCACCACCAACCACTACTCGCCATTGGCTCGTGCAGAAGGTTCTTGGGATCAGGCAGCCAGTCCGTAGTAGACCACTGTGGCGACATACCCGTCACGTTGGTCACGGCCAAAGAATCCGCTGAGCGCAAGTGAGGCGAGCATCTCAGAATCGGCCGTGCGTGCAGGAGGAAGGCTGGTTGCAGCTAACAATGGAACATGAGGATAAGGGGAAGGGAATGCACATATGGAACATGACTTCTTTGTCTACGTGCGTCGTTCAGTTTGTGTTGGTGCTGATTGTTTGGCTTGCTCCTGAGCCTTGAATTCGTTGTAGCATATGCGCCAATTGCTCATCTCATTTGAGCAGGCGATGAGATTGCGATCGTTCTTGTTCATGCACTCCTCCAACTGCCAGTACAGCTTGCCGCACCCTGCACAATGCAGCACGCAAATTTAATCAAGATGGAACAAAAAAAATTAGGTGATGCGAGCGTACCTTGCTGATCTACCAAGGAGGTGAACTCGTCGTTGTCCTGTGGGTTGTGGATTGGCATGCGCTGCGCCCTCTGCTGTGCCATCTCAAGCTCAATCTCTGTTGCGTTTTACACGTTTCCTGTAAGTGCGCGGAGCCGGTGGTGCGAGCTGACGTCAGCCAACGCTGGCAAAGGCCACGTGGCCAAGAACACCAGAGCCAAGACACCACCAGACGAACAGCTTACAAGAGCGCCGAATACAAGATGGATGCTGCCGGCATAGATGACAAGTACAAACAAACGAACAAGCTTCTTATGGATCTGCGTCTCGAGTTCGAGCAGCTTGAGGCGGCTGGAGAGAATTCGCCCCTCGCGCTGCAGGAAACCATTCAACTCAACCTCACGAGCCTCTCGCGATTGCTCAACAGCCTGGAGTTGGAGTATCTCCCCTCGCAAACCGCCAAGCGGAAGGAGATCTGGAGAATGTACCCACCTCCCCTCTCGCCCAACTGCTGCAGGCGTGCGCTCAGCTGCGCCCTCGTCGATTAGACGCATTCAGCAGATCGCCGAAGAGTACAAAGACATGAGGAATTCGTTGGGGAGTCTCCTGCAAAAGAAACGATCAAAGGAGCAGGAGGAGGAACAGAGGCGGCAATTGCTTGGCGAAGGACGGATGAGGCGTCAGGTTTCGTGCTGCCTTCCTCATACTTCAGAGACCTCCTTCCTCACCTTCACCCTTATGCGTGCTCCCTTCTTCTCCCTCTCGACCAACAGGCGACGTCGGTAGCGATCGACAACCTGTATCAGGAGTCGAACACACTGGACCGCTCCAACAGAGCCGCACAGAACATCCACGAGATGGGCTCCTCCATCCTCTCCTCCCTGGGTCAACAGAACGAGCTCATCAAGGTACGGCCTTCACACACACACACACACACACACACACAGGGGTATTGGGCTAAGCAACTTCTCTGGATTGGCTTTGCGCTATTCAGTCGGCGCACAAGAAGCTGCTGGACGTGGGCAACACGCTGGGTCTCTCGCGATCGGTGATGCGAATGATAGAGAACCGTCAGAACCTGGACAAGATGCTCGTGTACGGCGGCATGGTCTTCACCCTCCTCTTCCTCTTCGCCCTTTTGTACTACTTCAGGTGGTAGCGGACGTCGAGAGATTATAAAACAAAAAATAATGTTTTAATAATAAATAACAAATTACAAATAACAAAAAAATCAAAAAAAAACAAAAAACAAAAAACGCGTGTACTCGTAGTCGGGCCGGCCAGCGCTCTTCATCTCGTACAACTCTCCACAGGCTCCACGAGTCTGTCACTCCTCGCGCAGGTAGGCCAAGGCGTTGAAGACGAACGCCGTGAAGGTCGTCGCCATCATCTGGGGCACTAGGTCGCTATACAGCCTCGGGACCATGTCCTGCCCCCCCCACAAACCACACGACCATGCCATGAATGGAAACCTTGAGGCAGGCTTCGTTTCTGGACGTAGCGTACCAGGTAGAAGGCAAGAGGACCGTGTCGTACGAAGATGTCCTCTGCACACTGCAGGCCACTCGTGTAGCGGGGCACGCCCAGCGCTGCCTCTAGGCCGCTACCCTGGATGGCCATGGTGCTCGCAACAACGTTAAAGGGACTACACCACACAAACGCGACACGTCAGTCGCTGGTTCGAGCCGGCGTCTTCGAGACGAGGTGGGTGAGTTGCCTGCTGAGCAGATAGACGGTCAAACTGCTGAGCATGACGCTCGCTCCTTCGGCGATCAGGCGCTTGGTCTTCTTGACGGTCTTGTTTCGCGGCTTGAACGGGGGTAGCCTCCGGCAGAGCCAATCCGCCACGACCCCCTGTCACTCGTGCAATTGAGGAACTGTTGGTAGAGATGGAGATGAAGAAGAGGGTACCTCTCGTGAGGAGTTCCAAGCGACTAACACATCGGTCGTCATAGAGAACAGGAAGTACGGCACGAACCTGCGCCAGCATTGAAACATGAATGAGTAAGTGGCTTCGTGCAGCCTCCTTTCTCGACAGAGCAGCCGATGCGCATACGCATAGCGGAAGGCGTCAGCGTAGTTGACGCTCCTGAGCGTCTGGCCGAGGCCCGTGTACGTGAGCGGAAGGGTGGTGGTATCGCCCGCCTGAATTAGGCAAGTTAAGTCCCGTCCATGAGTAGCAAGGGGAGAAGAGAGAGGGGAGGGGTGTACCAACTGAGCGAAGAGGCGGGTCTGGGCGATGAAGAAGGGGAAGCTGGCAAGTGAGCTCAGCAGTCCGCTCACGACTGAACCGGCAGCGCGTTTCTGTTTCCACCATAGTCAGCGAGGTCACCAGGCAAAGCGGGAGGCATAAGGAGAGCGGCAAAGAGGCACGTACCCACAACGACGCGTCAAGGTCAATGGAGAGAAGGGTGTAGACCACCCGACACGCGGCACCCACCAAAGCATTCGTCCATGTCTCTGCCGTGCTGGCCCACACCCCTGGGTGCCGCAGTAGAGTCTACTTTAATAAAATGAAGATAATGTTCCTATTCATTACCGAGGAGCGGGGGGGGGAACCAGGGTGAAGGAGGCTAAGTGGCTGGTTCACGCGGCGCGCACGGGCTTCGATGAGTTTTGACTCAGCTTGCAGTGTTCCAAGATTGAACTGCAGCGTCAAGGGAGGGAAGGGGAGCGAGATGGAGGAGGCCGTGTAGAGCCTGCGGTGGGCCAGCACGAAGTGGGGGGCGTACGAGGCCCACCCCACTATTGCGCCCATGAGTATCCCGCCTGCAGCCCAGGCATTAACCTCCATTTCTTCCTCCTCCTTCGAGGCCGCACCCAAGCCTGAAGCCGACCGCGACAGCCTCACCGATGGATTGCGAGGCATGCTGTCTTTGTTTGCTGTGTTGTCTTTTTGCAAGTATTTAACGCTACGGGCGAGTATTGAGTTGATGATAGATTTGTATAAATAATGCTGGTGCCTCTTGCCTCCTCTCCCGATATACACCATGGGCCCACCCTTCTCCACTCTCCCAACGCCTCCTCGCACGGTGCGCGGAGCAAAACTGTGTACGCCCGCGTGCGGGTGGGCGAAGAGTTTCAGCAACTGCACCCAGGCTGGGGCGGGGCGTTGGGATCGCTCGTTGCTTCGTCCTCTGGCGGCTTCAAAGTGATGCCAGCGTCCGAGGGCGCCTTCAAGAACAGAGATATGGGAAAGAAGAAGTGGAACGAGGACAAGGTCAGAAGACATGATCGGGAGGGGCCAGTCCAAGTCACACTTACCTTGCTGATCTTCTTCTCGTTGTTGACCTGGGAAAGGTTGCTTTGGATGATCTCTGTGTAATGTAAAGGGTCAGCCAAGGTCCGAAGGGCGTGGCCAAATAACGTAGGGCCGAACCTTTGATGAGGTGAGTGAAGGCCTTTTCGATGTTGGTGGCGTCCTTGGCCGAAGTCTCGATAAAGAACATGTTCTCCCTGGCGGCAACCTTCTTTCCCTCCTCGACGCTCACGCATCGCTGGCGTATGAGAAAGAATGAGTCAAGAGGCATAAGGTGGCGGCAAGAGGTGGAAACAAGGTCGCTACGTACGTTCTCACTCAGATCGAGCTTGTTGCCTACAAGCGTAACGACAACGTCCTGCGTGCAGTACTTGTCGATTTCCTGATTGGATAGGAATAAGAGACTGACACACATCGCCAGAGAGCAGGCCAGAGGCAGTTGTGCAAGTACGAACCTCGAGCCACTTGGGAATGGAGTCGAGCGATTCCCGAGACGTGATATCGTAGACGACCAACGCGCCCTGGGCTCCACGGTAATATCTGGAACGAGAACCAGATAACGCACCCGTCAGCAGGGTATAGACGCAAAGGAAACATGTAAGGGCAAACGCACGCGCTGCTAAGGGCTCGGTATCGTTCTTGTCCGGCTGGAACGTTTGAAATCGTGCGTAGATTCGAGTAGTGGCGTTCGATGAGAATTAGGGAGCAGGAAGAGGTGGCGATGCATAGGGAGCACGTACCGGTATCCCAGACCTGCAGTTTGACTTGCTTCTTACAGTCTTTTGTGCTCTCGTTCGTCTCTACGGCCATGTTCTTGGTGGCGAATGCAACACCAATCGTTGTTTTAGAGCTTTCCTCAAAGGTGTCGTTGGTAAACCGGGACATGATGTTTGACTTGCCAACACCAGAATCGCCCACGATGACGACTGAAGCATAGAAGATGTGAGATGTGAGCTAAAAGTAGCGGAAGAGGATTCCCAACAGGGCTATTGGCGCACTCTTGAGAAGGTAGTCAGGCGCATCTGTTGAGTCACTATTCATTTTGGGCGATGTAGCAGCGGATCTCTATCAATCGGTATGAGTTGTTGGAGGCTTTTGATTCTGGTGGTGCAAACTCCTTTCCACGCTCCCTGGCCCAAACTGCGTGAGGTTGGCACGAAATACCAGAAAATTACACCGCTGGTGCCCGATGTCGTTGTGGCTCGTCTGCAGAAATCGCTTCAAATGTGTTAGCGGGTTCTGCTCGAAAACAACCAACCGACACAACGGGAGGGTAAAATAAGAAAAAAAAGAAAATTAAACAGACAATACAGTCCAACCATCAGGTCATGGTGCGGGCGTGGGGCCTCCTGGTGCTGTTGTTTCTGGTAAGCTCCGGAGCGGAGCGACAGCCACTCCAGTGTCCGTACCAGAACGAGGAGGCCCCACATAAGGTACTCCCCCCCTACCAACTCTCGGGGATGGCGATAGCGCTGACAAGATGGTCGCCAACAGCCCCAACCACCAATCACCACGTGCTCGTGGTATGCAGACAACGCGTGCTGTGACCATCGAGACACGAACGACCTTATCCGCTGGCTCTACGTCTCGCAGAAGCGCGGTGTGCAGGGCGGCAGCGATGGGGAGTGCTTGTCGCTCCTCCACGTGATGCGCTGCGGTTTGTTGTGCTCACCTGCGCAAAGCGACTTCGTCGAAAGGGTAGAGACCGTTGCTTCGCAGCCAATCCGCTACTCCTACCGGCTGTGCTCCTCCTTCTGCGATCGGCTATATGCTGCGTGCAGTGGCCGAGACACGACCTACAATTTAGCGAAAGCGTCATCCTGGGAAGCGGCGATGACCTGGGGCGAAGACGTCAACACGGCAGCGGAAGAGTTCTGCAAGGCGATGGCTCCACCAGATGTGGAGATCGTCGTGGTGGAGGATATCAAGACCAAGTCTGGGTACGGCTACTACAATCCTCAGCAATGGGAGGGGGAGTTGTTGACCACTGCCGCCACGTACGCGCAGGGGAGGCCACCACACGCACACCTGCTTCAACGGACGAACTACTGTTGCAAGTGCAGAGACATCGTTCGCGTACGGACAGGGTCTGACAGCAGATTTTGCCGGTCGGTGGAGCTTCTTCATCCAGGTCTGCCTCTTGCTCTGATTCTTCGGTCTCAGCCGCGTTGTTGACCTGCCCACTGAGCAGGCGGTGGATGCACGAGGTGAGGAAGTGCGCGATGGCGGGGATCACTTTGAGGTGCGAGTGCAACAGGTTCCGGAGGGACTGTACATTGATGTCGAGCAAACCGACTTGTTGGACGGTCTCTACTCCGTTTCGTTCGTCGTCTCTGAGCCAGGTCTGTTGTCCACTCATTCCCTCGGAGAGGTGGTAGGTTGCAAGCTGCTCAGTGGCTAAACTTGATATGTTGTTAGGGCGGTATCGTATATCAGTCATGTTGGAGGGCAAGCATGTGAGCAACAGCCCTGCCTATACCACAGTTATTGACCACAACAAGTGTCTTGTTCCCAAAACCAACCGACGAGCGCGACGTGTGCGCTCTCTCGCCATATCATCACCTCGCCCGTCTTTCTGTTTCCTGCAACCGTCTAATTCTTTCCACTTCCAGCCCGACCCGAAACTCAAGCGGTGCGAGTGGTACAATGACAAGGCATGTTGCACGGCCGAAGATGACAGGTCGGTGGACAACTGGCTCACAAGAGCCATAGGTCCAGTGTTCAAGGTGAGTCTAGACGTTAATCTTTTTTTGCCCAGTGCCGATACAAACGCGATGCGTTGCCAGCACAATACCCGATGTGTGGCGATGTTTGAGGACCTGTGGTGTGGCCACCACTGCAGTCCCCGCCGCCCACAATTCTTGGAGCCATATGACACCATCAACGACCTACAGCACATGCGGATATGCTCAGCCTTCTGCAGATCTCTGTATGAGGTAAGCCCCCGTTTTCTGGGGTGCTTGCGTGTCTTATGCAGTAGGTTTACCATTATGATTGTTGTGGTCACATTGGCAGGAATGCAAAGACGCTCCGCTCATGGGGCTCACCCTACAAGCGGTCTACACCCGCTATCAGGTTTAGGCCTTCCCCTGCAGGCCGCGTTGTGTCTTGCTGCACTGATGGCAGTACCTTTATACTAGGACTTCTGCATGGCCAACTCGCCAGTTAACTTCCTGCGCGTGACTGTGACCGACACCCACTGCTTCAATGGAACGAAGGCCGAGCTGTCACCAGAGCGCTCGTATGTGTACGGGCGCGGGACCGGCAACTTCGTTCAAGCGGGTACGGCACGTTTGGCAGGCCTTGCTTCTTTCACTTCCACCAACGCCTACACAGGTGAGCAGGTGCCTATCCACATACAGACCGTCGATATCCACGGCCAGCCGATGACGACTGGAGGCGAACAGTTCACCCTGCATATCGACGGTATGCTTCTCTTCTGTTACCAACAAAGAGACTGGCTGCTGATCAATGTTCCTTCCACGCAGGCCCCTACGTGGACAAATCTGCCATCGTGGACTACGGCAACGGAACTTATACACAGTTCTACCGCGTCTCCAGGGCTGCGCTGTACAACGTCTCCCTCTCTCACCGGGGCATTCCATTGCGTAACAGGCACGTTGCAGCCCGCGCTGAGTAGCCCCGCCGGAATTGGCTTATGAGTTAGCCCACAGCCCGTTCGAGGTGCAGGGCGTACCAGGACCAACAGATGCGCTGAGCTCGGTCGTCCAAGGCCCCGGGCTTCACCGCGCCATGGCCGGCCTCCCGGCACCTTCACCATTCAAGCAAGGTGCGCGATTCGGTAGAATCATTGCCTACGGGGACCGGGCCTACCTAATCGCGGTCCCTGGATATCCAGGGACGAGTTTGGCAACTCGAGGGCGGAAGGCGGAGATACGGTAGTGGCTCATCTCTCAGGCCCCTTCAACATGATCGCCGACATCACCTACAAGGTAGCCTCCGCCGTTCTCCCGGCCGTTGCCTCCAGCTTCTCCAGAACTCAAGTACATGTTCGGTATGTGCGTAGGGTGGCGGGCTATACCAGGCTCGATACAGCACAGACATTGCTGGCGAGTACATGCTCCGCATCACTGTCAACGGATTCCAAGTGCAAGGCAGTCCGTTCCTGGTCGTGGTCGAGGCCGAAGGTGCTCGGCCTCTTGTACAGGAGGAGAACTCCGCTAACAAAGTGTGCTGTGGCGCGTACAGAGGAGAGCTTCGCTCCAAAATGCCAAGTTAGAGGCGCTGCTTCGAGTGGAGGCTTAGTCCGGGCCACAAACGTCTTCGAGATCGTCGCCAGGTAGGTAGCCTTCCCCTTTCGCCCAACATAACCAAGTGTTCACTCTGGCCTATCTCATCACAAAAGGGATTACTACGGCAACGCTCGCGAAATGGGCGGTGACGTCTTCCGGGTCCGCTTCAAAGACGCACACGGGTACGGTCCAGTCATTCTCTTGCTGAGTTGCGACCAGAAAGTGCGCCCCCAAGTCAATAAGCTAACGGTTGCCGCCCAAGTAATGCAAAGGGAGAGGCGCAGGTGAGGGACAAGCGCGACGGCACCTATGAGGTTGCCTACCGCCTTAACACGCCCGGGCGACACCTGATGTACATCGACATGCTCGAACCCTCTCAGCGGTACGCCGACACATCGTTCCAGCGCGGTAATCACACAACAATGGGCTGATCGGATGCGACGGTCAGAGAGGAGACGTGGTCGCTCATCACTGCGGAGCCCCTGGAGCTCACCATCAGCGAGCCGGTGCAGTCTCCGGACTCACGGATTCACCTCGAGCGGTGGCGCGCCTAGGCCTAGGCCTCATTCCTGATCCCGTTCCCGTTCCTCAACCTAGCTCATTCCAGAGTGGCCGCCTTGGCGCGCGTGTTGTTTCGTTGAATTCACGTGCTTTGCTTCACAGTTGGCCAAGCTCGTTTTCATTTGCATTTCCCTTTTCCTCCCCACCTTGCAGCCGGAGAGACGCCAATTTGGCAACTGAGGCAGCAACGGCCACGCTACCTGGTTTGTCTCTTTCTCTCGCCTCTCGAGCCCCTGTCCGCTCCTTGCTCTTCGTTGTCATCTTCAAGAAGATATTGTACCAGCCCCAACCTTGATTTCCGCGCAGTTCTTGATTTTTGATCGATTTGCGATTGTCAGTTTGCCGTGTGGTTTGCAGAATCTTAAGGGCCGTTGCACAACAGAAACATGGGTCTGTTGCCAGAGATGAGTTCCGGACAAGCGGCGGTGGTGTCGATCCTGCTGTGGTGGTCCACCAACATCGTAACAGTCATCGCCAACAAATGGATATTCCAGATCCTCCAATTTGCCTACCCGCTCACCCTCACCGGAGTGCGTGACCGCCCCTGCAACACCTTAACTTCCAAGGCCAAGTTGTTGATCGTGCAACTTTTCCCCTCCAGGTGCATATGTTGGTGTGCAGCATAGGAGCGTGGCTCACCCTGCGCGTAACGCTACCCTCCCTCCAGCTCTGCATTTTCACTTTCACTCCCTTCCTCGCATGTGCTCACTTACATTTGTGCTGTGGTGGCGGCCTTGTTGATGGTGCAGGTGTTCAAGGTTGTGCCCTTTGTGCAGATACCTCTGAACAACTGCCTCACCAACGTCTTCCCTCTCGCGTACAGCTTCACCCTCCCAGCTTCTACGCGCGTGACGATTTTGTTGCGTTCTGTGGGCTCGCGCCCAGCCAAAAGGCATCGCTAATCCTTTCCCACTCCTCTCTCCCTTCTCTCGTGTGTCGCGTGCACGCGTCGGGGCCGCTTCTCGACATGCCACAGCCTCGTCTTCTTTGTCAATATCATCCTGGGCAACATCAGCTTGCGATTCATCCCCGTCTCCTTCATGCAAACCATCAAGGTGCAATTTATTAACCTGTTCCGTGGATCGCACGGCCGGACTGGGCGCTGCAATGAAGCACTTTGCTGACACCAGCTCCCTTCTCTCTTTCCTCCTCCACAGTCCGCTGTACCGGCGTTCACTGTGCTGTTGCAAGTGTTTGGGCTCGGGATGTACGTAGGCCACCCAAAGAACTCCATGCGATGTCGTGGCTCACGTTCCAACTACAGGACGTTCCCCACGGGCATCTACCTGGCGCTGATCCCCGTGGTGGGCGGAGTGGCAATG
Source organism: Acanthamoeba sp. SK_2022b (assembly GCA_027943245.1). Taxonomy (NCBI): domain Eukaryota; phylum Discosea; order Longamoebia; family Acanthamoebidae; genus Acanthamoeba; species Acanthamoeba sp. SK_2022b. The sequence continues at coordinate 1,715 of JANDJZ010000604.1, read as the reverse complement.
GCCACCGCCACCGAAGTCAATTTTGAAATGATCGGATTCAGCTGCGCGCTCATCGCCTGTCTCACCACCGGTACTCCTCTCCCCCGCCCTCCTTTGTCTTTGGTGCGTCCATGTCGGTCGTCTAATTGCGACTGCGCTTGTGGTCTTGCAGCTGTGCAGAGTGTGCTGTCGTCGGTCCTGCTCACGGGCCAGTACCGCCTTGACTCGGTCAACCTTTTGTACTACATGGTACGGGTCGCCTCCTGTTTGCCTTGCCCTGCGATGCCATCCTTTATTTGCCATGGTTGGTATTTTAATTATTTTAATTGTTGTTGTTGCTGTTGTTGTTATTATTATTATTAACAAAGATGAATACTTTGTAACCGACGCGCTCTCAGGCTCCGCTTGCGTTCCTGGTCAACTTGCCCTTTGCTTGTACGTCACACGCGCATCCCCGCATCGTGGCTGAGTCTGTGGTCCTCACCCGTCCCCGAATTTGGTGACTGTCATACAGTCTATTTCGAGTCCGCAGGCGTGATGAACCATTCCTACGCCGACGTCAGCGCGTCCGGCATCGTAACGCTTCTCTTGTTCTCTGGCTTCGTTGCGTTCCTCCTCAGTACGCGTCCCCTAGTCGCACTTCATTTGGGGGAGGGGGGCTGTGCCTCGTCATGACCGCGATCCTGCCCGTGACTCCCGCTCACGCCGTGGCATCTTCCATTGGTTCCACACAGACCTGAGCGTGTTCTTCGCCATCAAGTCGACGTCGGCCCTGACCTTCACCGTGTTTGGCAACCTCAAGGTGGTCATCGTTATCATTCTCTCAGTCGTTATCTTCCAGAACGAGGTAAACCTCCACCCATCCTCCTCACCCAAACCTCCTCTCGCACTGCCACACGTGTGCACACAGTTTACACTGCTGCTTCCACATTCAGATCACGGTCTACAACGGCCTGGGCTGCATCGTGGCGTTCGCGGGCATCTGCGCCTACAGCTACCAGGAGTACACCATCAAGGAGCAGAAGCGACTCGCCGCCCTGGAATCCATCAAGGTCGAATCCCAAGAGAAGCTCGATGCCTGAAGTGTCAGTCTCCCGGTGGAACACCAAACCCAAACCCAACGTCCAATGCACAATGCTGCTATACAGGTTCAGGATACGGAGCGCGGGGAGCAGGCAGGACCAGAGTGGGTGGGAGACAAGAGGTAGATGGGCGAGGGAGAGGGGGAGGCGCGCAAGAAGAGAGAGAAGAGAGGAGAGAGAAGAGAGAGCGATGGGGAGACGAATCGTGTAAGATAGAGCTGAGAGAGAGCGGAGAGCATCCTGCTGTGCGCACCACACAATGATCGATCAAAAACAATCAAGTAGCAGACAGTGTGTATATGTGGCAGACGACCATAAGTTCGTTGGGTTGGGGGGGGGGGGTTGGAAAAGGTCACGAAGCTCTCGTCCTGCGCTGGGCCCGGTTCTGGCGTTTTTCATTTGCCGATTCCGTTGGTGAGGTGCGTGCAAACCACGCAAGTGCTACTGTAGTTACTGTAGCGCGCAACAGAGAGAAGATGGAAGATGGCAGTCGATTCAGGTTCGGTGGGCTGCGTGATGCCGTGGACGACTTCATCGACGAGTTCGAGGAGGTGAGCGAACCGGCTGCGCCGGCTGCATCGAATCCTACGGGTGCATCAAATCTTTCACCCTGGGGCTTCGTCATGATGAGCGAGGAGGAGCGACGTGAGCTGG
>JANDJZ010000603.1:0-27026 GCA_027943245.1 Acanthamoeba sp. SK_2022b | reverse complement strand
AGCTTGCTCTGCTCCACCGCTGGACGCGCTCAAACGGCCACCAGGGTATCCTCAGTCCCCCTCTGACTTGATTCCCTCCCCTTTCCAGCATGGATACAGGTGGGTTGATCTGTCTCGTGCAAGCAGCCCTGTTTTTATCTGTTGGATGAATGTAATTTATTGGATATGTGCGCCTCCTTGACGCCACCAGCACACTCGCCCAGGCGAATCTCATGCAGAGAGGCGCAATACCAACGTACTACCAACATTGCCACGTACGCGTCGCCCTAGAAATGAATTTAAAAAATAATCATAAAATATATTTGCCATTTTTGCGCAATCAACGAGCTAGTGGGCGACCGGCGTGCCGTCGGCGTGCGGGTGCTTGCCGGAGGTGGCCAGCTGCGACAGGAGGCGGGCCGCCAGGCGGGCCGTCTGCGCTGCGGCCTGCTCGAGGTTGGCCGGCTCGGCCTCCTCCAGCTCCAGCGATCCACTCACCAGGGACAGCGCGCCCACCTTCAACCCCACATGCCTCGCCACCACCACCTGCGCCACCATGCCTGCGTGCCCCCCCCCCCGCGCCAACACCACGTATGCGCGTCGTGCGTGAGGCCAGCGGTTCAGTTCGGCGTCGAACGAGCGAGAGGCGGTACCGGTGGTGAGGACGTCGGCGCCGCCAAGTTGCGCGAGACGCGAATCGAGCGGCGATCGGTAGATGGGCCCCACGAAGAGCCCCACCACTGCCCTCTTGACCTCGATGCCCTCCGCCTGCGTTGTGTTGGATTGGAGAGGAGAGGGGAGGGGAGGTCATCCGCGTGGCCACGGTGTGCTTGGGCTTTCGATGCCTTGATACTGTGAGGTGGGGGTAGGCGAACCTGCGCGATGTCGTGGGCCAGGTTGCGAATGGCGAGGTCGTAGGCGTTGCTCATGTCCGGGAAACGCACGCCCCACCTGATAACAAATAAAATAAATATAAATATAAAATAAATAAATGATTACACGATTCCGTCATCGTCTCACGAGCGGAGCTGCTGGCGAGTAGATGCTGTGATGTGGGGGAGGGGAGGGGGGAAGCGCGTTACCGGTCGTCGTTGGGACCGAAGAGCGGGTTGCGGCCGGAGAAGTTGATGTGGTCGTTGACGATCAGGACGTCGCCCGGGCCGCCGAACTTGCGCGTGCAGGCGGCGCTACGGCCGACCAGCACCACGCGCGCCACGCCCACCGCGTGCAGCAGCTGCACCGCCACCCGACGCCCGTTCGTAATGAGCGAGCTACCCCCCTTGCCTGGAGGAGGGAGGAGGGCTATTGGGGAGCCGAGAGGGGGCAGCTTACCCGCATGGGGAAGACGATGTCGGAGAAGGGGCGGCCCTCGGCCACGTAGTGGATGCCCCTGAACACGAAGACGGGCGCGCCCCCGTCCTTCAACTGCCCGCGGAAGAGTTGGACCTTCCAATTCCACACGCGCATGGAGAGAGGGAGAGGGAGAGAGAAGCGCACGCACAGTGCGTGCAGTGTCAGTGGTGAGGCCAATGGCAGAATGCCAGCGACGTGGTCGTACCCCCGAAGGCAGGTGCGGAATGCCGGCAATCTCGGTCAGCTGCGCAAAGTGCGCGGAGAAGGGCGTGAAGAGGGCGTCGTCCTCCACGATCAGCGCCAGGCCCGTCTCGCCTCCCTGCATCACACGTGCTAACATGCGTGAGCACTTGTGCCCCCCCCCCCAAACGAAGCAGGTCGCGACCGACAGAGAAAGGGGGAGGGAGGCGGAGGTCGTACGGAGACGGCGGCCAGGACATGGTCGGCCGCGGCCTGGACGTGCTCGAACACGCCCTGCGTGATCGGGTGCGCCAAATGAGGCGTCACCTGCCGCGCGTTTCGTTTCATTAGACACGACGATATCGCCAATGGCAGCGAGCGAGCGTGTTCGTTTGCGTGGTCTACCTGCTGCTGCTTGTAGATGCTGGCCGGGAGGTCGGCGGCCTCTTGCCGGGGCTGGGCGGGCGAGGGCGGGTGGGCGGCCAGGAGGGACTCGATGGCCTTGCTCACGTGCACCTTGCTCACTAGTGGCCGGGAGATGCCATGACGTCAGCAACGGAGCGAGAGAGAGAGAGAGAGAGAAATGAAAGAGAAAATAGCGCGAGTTGAATAGCGCGTACGTGTGCCCTTGCTGAGCACGGCAGGCTGCGCCAGGCCCAGCACGGAGATGCCGTTCGATCGCGAGGCATACACGAGGCCGCTATGGAATGGAAAGGCGCCGGGTGAGTAGCGAGCGCGTAGCGAATGTCCGCAAGCGACACGGGAGACATGGAGAGACAGAGAGAGAGAGAGAGAGCGTACAGAGAGGCGGTGCCGACGAGGGGGCAGCCGATCTTGTGGGCGATGGCCGCTTCGGCGTTGCTCGGGAGCGAGGGCCCCTGGAAGGCCATGTAGGAGGCCTCGCTCGCCTTCACGCCCTGCGCCTCGAACGCCTTGGCCACGCCCGCCTGCAGCCTGCGCGCGGGATCGCGAGGAATGCGCCATGGAATGCATGGAAGCATCGGAATGTGAGCAATGCGCGTGGGGCGCGGTGGGTGGCTGGAGCGTACGCCTGGGCGTCAAAGAGGCGAACGTGTTGGATGGGCCGCAGCGGGTTGTTGTGGGTCCACGGGTGGATGGACGTAAAGTCCAGCGCGTCCACCAGCACTGCCACGTCATCCACCTTGGCCTCGGCATCGCGTTGCTCTGCACGCGCGTGCAGCAACAGCGAGACTCGCGAAATGAGCAATGGCATGCGTTTGTGGGGAAAGGGGAGCGACGTGCCGGCGATGAGGGTGTGCACGAGGGCGGTCACGCCGAGGACGCGGAGGAGGCGCGCCACAAAGACCGACTCCTCGCACGAGAAGCCCTCCAGGGCGTTCTTGTGCAGCACCACCACGCGCTGACCGCCGGCCAGCGTGCCCACCACCACCTCGCCCTGCCGCGCTGTGGTTGGTTGGCGAGGCCACAGTCGAGAGACACGAGCACACACGTGCGCGGGACAACATGAGAATCGATCTACGCCAGCGAGATGCTGCCGGTCGCGCGCAGTGGAGGGGGGGGGGCGTACAGGAGGGGCTGACGGAGGGGAAGTGGGGGATGTCTCGGTAGGGCACGACGCGCGCGTCCTTCAGTCGCTTGACGAGGCCCGCCCCGTGGCTCGGCGCAAAATAGAGGCCCACGTCGGACAGCGTGTTGCCCTCGCCCACTCCTGGCCGCGCGCGCGGTCAGTTGACACGCAACACACGCAACACACACACACACACACACATCACACATCACACATCACACATCACACATCACACATCACACATCACACATCACATCACACACAACTCGGGCACGCGCGCGCTGTACCCTTGGCGAGCACGTAGTCGGCGGCGGCGTTGATCTGCGCGCCGGTGGCGGGGGCGGCGTTGGCCTGCGGGAGGGCCGCGGTGAAGGTGGCCTCGGGGTCCTCGTGCTTGGGCGGGAGGAAGGCGGCGTTGTAGGCGCTCTCGGGCTGCTTCTCGGACTTGATGTTGCGAATGAACTCCTGCATAAAGTTGACGAATCCCGGGCCGGCCACGTCGGCCACCATTTGCACCTGCGAAATCGAGCGAGAGAGAGAGAGAGAGAGAGAGATCGCCGCAGCCGGACACACAACGCGCGTCAAACGGCGAGTCCACGAGCGCCAGAGTGGAGCGATCGGGGCGTGCGTACGTGGGAGTGGGTGATGGTCTCGGCGGCCATGCCGGCGGCGAGGTTGGTGATGAGGGACATGGCGAACACCTCCATGCCCACGCTGCGAGCCGCCACGACCTCGGGGATCGTGCTCATGCCGAACGCGCTGCCGCCTGGGGAACGCGAGTACCAACCGACTCGGCTGATGAGCCGAACAGGGGAGGAGGGGGAGCACGGAGAGGGACAGAGCGCACCGAGGGCACGGCCAGACTGGACCTCGGCCGGAGTTTCGTAGCACGGGCCGCACACGCTGACGTAGACGCCCTGCCACAGCTTGAGCTTGAGCTTCTCGGCCGTGCTCAGCGCCTTCTCCCGCAGGCGTGGGCTGGCAGGGCGACCCCACACCGACCAATCAATAATCGATTAAAAATCAACTGTTGATTTGGCCAGCCAGTCACAAATCAAACACGCACGCACAGGCCCTACGCCGGCAGCGCCAAGCTGTACCTGTAGAGCGTGGAGAGGTCCGGTCGGCGCACGCCCAGGGCGCGATCCTCAAAGGTCTCTGCGGTGATGACACGGATCCGGTGGTCACTCCAATGCCATACACGCACACGGAGAGGGCAGAGAGAGAGAGAGAGAAAGAGAAATCATGTGCGCATACCGGCGAGCGGGTTGCGGTGGAAGAGGTTGATGTGGTCGGTGATCACCATCAGGCAGCCGGGGACCATGCCCTCGCCGCAGCCGCCCGAGGCGTTGGTGGCGATGAGGATCTGGCAGCCGAGGGCGCGCATCAAGCGCGCCGTGAAGGTCAGCTGGTACATGGCCTTGCCCTCGTACGCGTGGGATCGGCCGGCAAGGCAGAAGATCTGTGTTGTGGAGCGGCAGCAGCAAACGAGGCCGTGCACGTGATGCATGCCATCAGTGTGCGTGCGTGCGTGCGGTGGTGGTGGTGGTGTGTGTGTGTGTGCTCGTCGTGAGAGAGGGTTGCGCCGCACCTTGAGTCCGCCAACCTTGCCCGAAGCCAACCGACCAAAATGTCCCTACGGAGCGGCGCAACCATAGACGGACAGGACACGGGCCACCGGCAACGGTGTGAGGGGACACGATCGTGCAAGCCAAGGAGGAGGAGGGCCATACCTTGACGGTGGTGGTGGGCATGTGCGGAATCTCGGCGTAGGGCAGCTCCTTACGGTCTTCAAGCACGTCGATGAAACCGTTCAGGCCGCTGCCCAGCACGAGGGCCACCTCAGCCTCGCCCAGAACTCCGCGTACGAAATCAGCCGCCTCGCGAACTTCATCGCTGAACTGTTGCGTCTGCGCGTGTAAAGAAATGAATTGTGAAATAAGTAGTGTAATGGCAGAGTCGAGCCATCTCAGATTCTACCTGGGAGTTTTGAATTAAAAATTAAATTTCAAGTCAATCTGAGTTTAATGGCAAGAAAATTCAGTTGCCGGGCTCACCGCCGATTTCGTGTAGAATGAACACAGCCAATCTTTCCAAGTCATAGAAGGAAGTCGAACGTGTAGCGTACGTTGTAGGGAGCATGGGAAGAAGCGAGTTGTGTGGCCATGGTGAAGAAGAGTTTTGCCAAAGATCGAAATGCGGGAAGTGTTGGCGGGAGCTTGGTGCTTTATTTGTAGCAACCGGTCATTTTCTGGTCGCAGGGCCCTATCCCAGCCTATCGCCGATCTCGCGCTACGCTTTCTGCTCGCCCGACACGTCGTGCTCCTCTTCCGCACACTGCTCTTCGCTGCCTCCGCTGTCTGCAAGTTCAGTGATGTCTGTCAGAGCTGCCCAAGCACCTGTGCCGCACTAGTCAACAAGAAGCTCATGTCTGAAAGGCGCGAGGTGAGGGAACTGGTACAGCCCAGCCTCTCCACAGCGCCGAACATGATGAACGGCTGCAGATAGGGAGAGGTCATGCAGGCCCTACGGGGGAAGAGAAACAGCTGGTGTTAGAAGGCAACGCAACAAGCATCTTCGCGCAGTGCGTACTCAACTACAGTCCTGCCTGCGGTTATCCACACCATCTGCAGCGAGGTCAGGAACCTTGCGAGCCGGTTACAAGCATGCACCATCGCCTTGGCGTTGAGCTTGTAACCGCCTCCATCTACGACAAGCAATAGGACCCTATGTAACATAGACTGAGCCCAGAAGAAGAGACGCAACGCAAGTGAGAGAGGCGAGCAACAGCGTCTGACCTTTTGGCGGGCAAGCACTGCTGGAAGCGGTTTGCGCGAATCATCGAGCTCTTGTCGGAGACGCTACAAGCTATGACAACGAGGGTGTCCTCGGGGCTTGGATGAACCGTCGGGCACACGCACCTTGTGGGCAGGGTGGCGTTCCTCAAGAGTGGGCCATGCTGTTGTGCGTTACGTGTAGCGGTGAGAGCAACAAAATGCCTGCGTGTGTTTGGGAAGTCCATGACCGAGCATTGGCCAATCCCGACTAACGCGGCTCTTCATTCATAGCATTCACAACATTCACAGCAGTCGACCCTGCGTGTAGGGTGAGGCGGTCAAGAACGGAGAGGCCATAGGAACGTACAGCAGCTGTCTTTCTCTTTCTTTACGTTTACTCGGGAACAAGTTAAGCGAAGAAGCCGTAGAACTCGATGTTGGAGAGGGCGAGGGTGTTGGGAGAGACGGATGAGGCCGAGGGGCCGGTCATGAGGAGTCGGAACTGCGAGTAGGGCACGCCCGAGCTCACCGGCCAGAAGGCCCACTGCGACGGCGACGACAGGCCGCAGTCGTTGGCGTGCGTGGACAGGTCGGCCCACGACTGCCCGTCGTTGGAGCCCTGCATGCTCCACGACCGTAGGAACACCGTCGACCCGTCCTGCCTGATCGCATAGCCCTTCATCACAAAGGCCTTTTCCTTCTACACACACGCGCGAGTTCAGGAACTGCCTGGCCGCTACGTTTACAAATGTAGGGTTTCAAGAAGAAGAAGATCAAGAGCGTACGAGGAGGTGGACGGTGAGCCACGGGTGGGGTCGGCCCGAGGTGTACCACGTGGTGTGGAACGTGCGGTCGACTACGGCCTCGGGGTTGGAGTAGCGCGAGGGCGGGGCGGAGCAGACCACCTTGACCAGGCCCGCCCTACACGGGTTCACCCAGCCGCGCTGGTCTGCGCCTTTGGCGCCACCGCTCCCGCCGCCGTTGGTGCCCAGCCAATGGAACAGACCCGACGTGTCCTACGCCGCCACCCACAGCGCTGACATCAGCACTTCACGTCGATTCAAACAGAATTAAATAGGAAAAAAAAAAACAAAACAAAACAAAAATTAAAAACTGAGGGAGGCGCGTACGCCGGGTGTGCCAGAGTAGGGGAGCTCCTTCCACCCCTGGAGCGAGCGCGGGGTCCGCGGTCGGTTAAGAATGTCGGCGAGGGACTGACGCAGCACCACCTTGCCCGCCTGCACGGGTGTCGACCCCCTTGTACGCACACGACACGCAGGAGGTGCAGCGTGTAAAGCACAGACGAGGGCGTCGGGCGGCAGCAGTGGCCAGCGGAGCGAGTACCCCGAGTGCTTGAGTGGGTTGGAGTTGAGCTTGACGGCCTCCTCCACGCCCGGCAGCTTGGCGTACGGATGCGGGATGACGTGCTCCGCCATGTAGCTCTGCAAGAAGTGCGCGTGTCTTGAACAGTGTGTCGACAAAAATGATTGGGGGGTGCGTACGGCACTGATGAGCGGGTAGCGGATGTAGGTGAGGATCTGGGCGAGGGCGCTCTCGGCGTCGGGATTGTGCGCGGCCCATCGCAGGACGGCCTCCCACACGTGCTCCTCGTCGGACACGACGAGGGCATCCTTCACCACCAGCTCCAGCAGCAGATGGCTCTCCAAGCTCAGGAATTTCTTGGTCTGTCAGACACCACCCACCACGCAAGCAGTAAGCAATCATCATCATCATCACACACACACACACACACACACACGCACGCACACACACACACACACACACACACACACACACACACACACTCTCTCTCTCTCTCTCTCATACACCACACTCACAACAAGAGGGAGCGACGAAGACCTGGCACACGCGGTCAAAATTGTCCTGGATGAAGTGTTGGGCGGCCTGGCGGAGCGCGGGGAGGGCGAGCACGTCGGCGATGTGGAACGTGGGGCAGCACGTCGACAGGTCGAAATGGGACATCGCGTACGCCAGACAGTGGTCCGCCAGCGACATCGACTCCGCCGCCGACGCCTTGCCTCCACTACCAGGGGAAAAAAAGGGATAAGAAACGTTTCTCAATCTATTAATGGATAGTATTAATATCTATTAAATAGAGATACATAATAGAAATAGAAATAAATATAATAAAATCGTGAGTGGTTGAGAGGAGGTCACCTCGTGGCTGGGTCGGTGGGTGGCGGGTAGAGCTTGGGAGTGTTGAGGAGATCGAAGCGATCGGCGGCGAGGAGGAGGGGCAGGACCTCCTCGACGAGGGAGGTGAAGCGTGGGCAGGTGCGCGTGTACACGCACTCCATGAGGATCCGGAACGCGGCCTCGTCGACGTCGTGCAGGGCCACCTCGCTCTCGCTCCGCTCGCGCCATCCGTGCGCCCCGCCCAACAGCGCCCACAGCGGCTCACTGCACAAACAGATCACACACGACATGACCCCATCATCAACATTTCTCAGAATAAATTGTAAATAATAATTATAATAATTATAATAATAATAAGTTAAAGTTGAAAATAGAATTCATCATAAAATAACATATGCCAACTTGATACCTGGCGGTGGCGAGTATGGCGCGGTGGGCCGGCAGCCGGGCGATGGGCGTTGACGACGGCGCTGCGGAAGGAGAAATGGTTGTGGAGGCGGCGGCGGCGGGTCCGTTGTCGCTGGGGAAGACGAGCACGACGTCGTGCCATCGCTCGCTGCCCACCAGCTCGCCGAACCAGGGAAGCGCGCCCGGGCCAGCGCTGCTCCCTACGACGCCAAAGGACACGACACAGCCGCGACCCACGATCGACCTAAGCGGCGCGCCGGGGCCAGAATGGAATGCTCGGCGTACATACCGAGCGTGGCGGTGGCGGTGAGGCGGGCTACCAGCTGGGGCGACCAGCGCTGGGCCAGAGCCAGCAGGCCGTCCATGGACTCGCGATCTGTGCTGCGGAGCTTCACCTCGCCCGTGTAGACGAAGCGCAGCAGCTCCCGAAAGTCGTCCGGTCTCACCCCTGCCCGCAACGGCCATCCACGTTAGTTTGCCGCGGGAGGGCTCGGCGCGCGGCGCTGCGTGCCTTCTTCGAGTGGGATGACGCGCGTAGCGTGTCCCTGTGTCTCTGACGGACCGCCGGCGTCGAGCAGCTCCAACAGCGCCGGGCATCGACAACTCAGAATGCCTGCGTTGGCCGGACGGCGACGACAGCAAACACGAACCCCAAACAACGCGGCTTAGCCAGGAGCAATATGGAGCACGCCTGAGGCGAGCAGGTTGAACGCAGGGCAGAATAGAGAGAGAGAGAGAAACGAGAGGAAAAAGAGGGGGGAGGCGTACAGCAATGCGCGGGGAAGACGACCGACCCGGCGTGGAAGTGGACGTCGGCAAAGAGGTCGCTGCAGAAGAGCGAGCTCTCGCCCTGCCGGAACGTGGAGTGCGCCGAGAGGCGCGAGAGGGAGAGGCACGACACCGGTATGGTCCCCGTCACCTCTATGTGCCGATACTGGTGCAGCACACGCCACGGCGGCGGCGCAGGTGAGCGAGGCTGTGACATGGAGATGGGACGATGTCTGGGTGAGGGGCGCAGCAATGGGCAGTACTTGGATGGGTTTGTTCCACGAAGAGAAGCCCACGTAGCGCAGGCTCTGGAACTCGTGGTGATCGTCCTTCCATCTCTGTTGAAGGAGGAGGAGGAGGAGGAGTGAGGTGCCCTCTTGAGCGTGAGCGGGGTGAACGTGTACAAGGTACGGGCGTGTGTGCGGGGGCACGTACGATGATCTCCTGGCTCCCGGGCTCTCCCTTGCCGACCACCAGCAAGCCTGCGCAACGTACACAAACAGACCAACCGGTTGTATTGTGCTTGAGTAAAATGTAAATGAAATAAATACAAATAAAAATAAAATTTAAATTTAAATTAATAAAATTCATTATTTCTGGAAGGTTCCCGCAGACAATGGTACCATTGTCGAGAAGGAACCAGTATTGGGTGAAATGTGGTGATGTGATGACGGCGTTGGGGTTGTCCTCCTTGCGCGTGGCTGCTTGTTGCTGACCTCGCTTCCTCACCGCCGTCTTCCTGTTCATCCATCCTGTGTCGCCCCACCAACGTGAGAGAGAGAAAGAGAGAGGGTCAAGCAAACAGAGCCAGGCCTTCAAGCGAACGGACCGCCAATGACAACTTCGTAGTTGGGCGACTGGTCGGCCAGGCCGTCTCGGCCCTCGACGCGCGAGGTGTCCTTGTTGAAGCTCACGTGGATGTCGTTGCTCGCCTGTGCTTCAAAGGTCACTGTGGCTCAAGGACCGTGAGCACACCGCGTCAACGTCGGCAGACAAGGCCGTACCAAAGGCGCGGCCGGTCGATGGCAGATGGAACTGGTCGTCCACTGCCGGCAGGGCGGGGATAGATTCATTCAGCAGAGCAGGTTTTATAATTAATATTAGTATTATTTGCTCGTTCATATATCATTTCCACGGTTGGAGGACAACCTAGCCAGACGTAGGATCCCATCATGGGGCGAAGGGGCAGAACATTCTGGGCGCTCGCGTCTACGATGTGGCGAACATACACCGGGTCCATGTGCGGCCGCTTCTTGCGAACGCGACAGCTTTGCTTATTGAAGAGAAAAGCCAACGGAAGAAAAGAAATTCCTGGTGAAATGATTCGTGCCTGGCATGCCAGGATGACGCTGCCGTGGACCACTCCCGCGATGCCAACGCAACACACTCCGGCAACAACACAGCGAAACGCATTTTTGCCGATTCAGATGATGATGAAGTCGAGGACTCTTGCAATTTTGTTGTTGTGCATTGCCGCATCGATCGTTGTTGGCCGAGCGGGTTGGTGGGGCAGCGATTCGCACGACCACGACCATGACCACGACGATGACGATGATCACTCTGTAGGCCAGGAGCTGGTCACCTGCGGTAGCATGATCAAGCTGCGTCATGTGGCCACTTCCTTCCGTCTGCACTCTCACCAGGTGGCCTACGGCTCGGGCTCCGGCCAGCAGTCCGTCACTGGCAGCGCCAGCGGTACGTCTACGTTTTTTTCAGCATTAATCATCAAGTAGCCGCATGTTGATTTTTTGTAAGAGAAGGAGCATTTGAAAGGAGGCCTCGCCGTCAACTGATTGATAGATTTCCCCCTTGGCGTGCAGCTGATGATTCCAACTCCTTCTGGATCGTGCGGGCCGCCAACGGAAAGAGCTGCCGGCAAGGGTACGGCGTCCACCCGCTTGGGGGCTCGCGCGTGTCGTTTCGTGTCCACCACAGGCTCCACCTCTCCCACAGCGTGGCTTGCATTCACACGAGAGCCGCGTTTGTTCGTGCGCGCTCCGCGCGTGAGTAGGGATCGCATCAACAACGGGGACGTGATCCGTCTGCAGCACTACGCCACCAGGCTCAACCTCCACTCGCACCACCACCAGTCGCCCCTCTCCAAGCAGCAAGAGGTACACACGTCGCACCGCATCGTCATCGTCATCATCATCCACCACCACTTACTTACTTTGCGATGGACCACGCAGGTGTCGGCCTACGGTCCTGACGGCAATGGCGACGATAGCGACAACTGGATCCTCCAGACCGAGGGCATTCCCTACTGGGTCCGTTCGGAGCCGGTACGAGCGCCTCCCCGCCTCTCTCTCTCTCTCTCTCTCGCTGGCCGGCCACTCTCTGCTCACGACGATGCGGGGCCGCCACGGCAGGTCGCGTTCAAGCACCAGGCGACCAACATGTACCTCCACTCGCACGACCTCAAGTACCGGCAACCCATCGCCGGCCAGCAGGAGGTCACCGCCGTCCCCGGCAAGAACACCAACTGCCGCTGGGTCACCGAGGTGCGCGGCCTACCTACTCGCTCCCTTCCCTCTCTTTTCATCGTTGCTGATCGGCCCCGTTCCCACCTTGCGCGTGCACCTTGTTTCGTGAGCAGGAGGGCATCTACTTCCCGGAGAGGGAGCAAGTGGAGGCCAAGGAGAGCCACTAGGGCTCGGCCGACCCAGTGTTACCTGCACAACAATTGAAAGAATATCCACCTATTTATTCCTGGCCTTGTGTCCCCTTGACTTGTACCCGTCTTTGGTTGCTACGTTGTCGGTTCTTTTATCGGTGGGAACGTGCGCTTGTTATTGCCCCAACAAGACGAAAGGCCAAGAACACTTGTCTCTCTAAAAGGGAGCAACGTGCGTGCAAAGAAGAAAAACATCATTTCCAGCCAGAAAAGTGGCAAGAAAACATTTTTCCAGTGCGAAAAAGGACAAGGCCAAAAAAGGAGAGGCGGGAGGAGCCGGAACAGCTGGGTGGGGCTCGAACGCACGATCTCACGACCAAGTGCGCCGAGCGAGCCATTACCGCTGGCGGGTTCCCTTGTTTTACAGCTCCTTTTCTCTCCTTAGCCACCCCTTTTCGACGTGATTCTGCCTAAATGCTTGGTTTCCTTCGTCACCGTTTCGTACAGCAGCCTTTTGGGCTCTGACGATGCAGATGCAGGAGACCAACCTTGCCGCTTCCCTCCACGCTTTGCAATGTGGGTGGTGGGGTATGGAAAACATGGAAGGACTGGCTTCTTGCTTTGGTACTTTACAAGCATGGCCAACTCACGTGCTGACCCACCTTGTGCAACATGTCCTTCTGGTACAAGGGCCACATCAACAACTTATTGGTCAGGTGAGACAGTGGGAAGGGTGGCTGGCTGGTGTGGGCTGCCTGTCGGTCCTGCCTCTTGCTCCCCTTGGAGTGCTCCTCTTTGAGATCGTTGAAAGAAAAGTTATCTTGAATACCCACCTTTCATGTATCGAGCTAACAAAACTCTTTGATCATGCAACATGCGCACACTTTTGTGGCTTAAAAGGGGCAAGTAGGGAGGAGAACGCTACTCTTAAGCAAGGGAATTGATGGCTCGCCAGGCACTTGGTTGCAATACCGTGCAAATTGCACGCAAACAGGGGTGGGTAGGAGGGAATGGCACATGTAAAGCAAGGGAACCCGCCAGCGGTAATGGCTCGCTCGGCGCACTTGGTCGTGAGATCGTGCGTTCGAGTCCCACCCAGCTGTAACGGCTCCTCCCGACTCTCCTTTTTAGCCTTGTCCTTTCAGCTCCCTGTGTATATCTGTCTCTTAATCGGGCATGCATTTCATTCGTGACCACTTCCGCGACTGAAGAACGCCCGGGCCAGACTGGAGACCGCACTCTTGCAGCACTGATCCAACACGGCCGCTTCTATTCGCTGTGTGCGATGTCACCTTCTTGTTTAAAATGATTTCGTCCAAGTCTTGCCAGGGCCTTTTAATGATGCTAAAGTTCTTCTCCACGAAGAGGTGATGTAATGACATTCACTCCCCCGCCAGTCGTGTTCCATGTCAGTAGACGTTACATGCTACAGGTCGCCCAGTGTCGCCGTGCTTGGGTGGCCGCTGCTGGCGGTGATGTTCGACTTGCGCTTGGCTTCCTTGGCCTTCTTCTTGTCCGCACGCTCCTGCTTCCGGCGCTCCTTGGCGGCCTTGGCGGCGAGCTGCTCGTCGCGCAGCTGCAGCAGGGCCGTCGACGACTTGGTGGCGATGAGGGTGGTGAAGCGGCTGGCGGCAGGCGGGAGCTGGCTCTCCCTACCGAGACATCCCCCACTTCCCCTCCGTCAGCCCTCCTGTACGCCCCTCCGCGTCCTCGGCGTGACCGCCCTCGTGCACACCCTCATCGCCGGCACGTCACTCCCCTCTCCCATCCCCACAAACGCATGCCATTGCTCATTTCGCGAGTCTCCCTGTTGCTGCACGCGCGTGCAGAGCAACGCGATGCCGAGGCCAAGGTGGATGACGTGGCAGTGCTGGACACCACTGCAGGTCCTCTTCCAGTCAGACGACTGGCATGGCGAGCCCGTTCCATTCCTCTGGAAGAGCCGCGTGAGCAGCTGCAGGGCTGTTACGAAACGAGGCAGATACCCTTCAATAGAACGGCTCGGCCGAGGTGGAACCTGGTCGCTCCACTCTCTCCAAGGAGGTCCTCTTCTTCCGCATATTCGTTTGCGATCACTATACTCGCATCACTGCCAAGCACGAAGAGTACGCGCTCCTGCCCAAAAAAGGCACAACGTTGGTATTACGCCTCTCTGCATGAGATTAGCCTGGGCGAGTGTGCTGGTGGCGTCAGGGAGGCGCACATATCCAATAAATTACATTCATCCAACAGACAAATAGGGGTGCTTGCACGAGATAGAGATTTATAAATCCACGTATAAACATGCTGCAAAGGGGAGGGAATCAAGTCGAAGGGAGACTGAGGATACCCTGGTGGCCGTTTGAGAGCGTGTCCAGCGGTGGAGGAAAAGCGGCAAGCTTGCTCTCCCGCATGCGTAGTCTGTGCGGAAAAGCAGCAGCTTAGGTGGGGCCTAATCGCGCATCGAAAAGGGGTGGCTAAGGAGAGAAAAGGTGCAGTAAAACAAGGGAACCCGCCAGCGGTAATGGCTCGCTCATCGCACTTGGTCGTGAGATCGTGCGTTCGAGTCCCACCCAGCTGTAACGGCTCCTCCCGCCTCTCCTTTTTTGGCCTTGTCCTTTTTTGGCATACCGCAGAGGTTTTCTTTGACACATTTCTTTTTCTTAATTACCAAAGAAAATCTTGCTTCGCCAGCAAAAATAACGTACCAGAACAAAAAAGTGTGCTTTAAATAACTTTTGTGATGTGGCAGTCAGTGTTGACTCTTATGGGATGATAGCATCTGCAGCATATTGATCTTGTGCACAGCAGCTACATGTTCTCTACAATGCAATTCTTGGAAACTATTAGGTGTTAGTGTTGTGAGTGAGATGTCTATATCTGGAGTTACTCAGCAAACAGAGTGTTTGTGCCCATCTTGTACGTGATAGGAGAAATCAACAACAATCATTTTTAAGTTTAGGCTGTAATGTTTAACATTCAGTTTGCAAGGAAAATTGTACTTAAGTGGTCCAGTTGTGTGAAATCTTGCAGTTTTGGATGATTGAACCTAGCATTTTTTTAACAGAAAAGCAATAATGTAGTTTGCCCAATGTACCTTGCAGGGTGCAAGCATCAGCAACAGCTTATTGTAATTTCCTTGTAGCCACAGGAGCACCAAGGGTGTGGGTGGTAATGGATGGAGCCTCTCCTGAGGCTTCTTACAAGATACTAGACCCAGAACACGCCTCACCCATTAAAGCAACATCGCCTCCTTGCGCAGCCAACCAACTTTCAAGCCATGGTGATTCTCGTGCAAAATCCAGCAACGTTTGTCGTTTATTCCTGTGGGCGGAATATTTACGCACGGAGCTTTTTAGTTTCTTATTTCTCCACCCACAACCAAGTGAAGATGAACGAAACCTGGAAGCAGCCCCTGTCCTACCTCGGCGTGGCCGCGCTCTCTGCCGGCGTGGCAGTGGCAGGCTATCGCTATTACAGCGAGCAACAGCACCTGCGGCAAGGCTCCGCCCTGCCCGGGGTGACTGCCGCCGTCGTCCCGTCGACGCCCCCTGTCGCCGCTGTCGTCTCCGCTCCCGACGACTCCACTAACGCCGACGAGATCGAGCTGGCCTTCAAGGGCGTGCAGAACCACATTTGCCAGTTCCTCTACGACGAGAGCGGGCAGCACTACAAGGAAGACACCTGGGCCTACGACAAGGGTGCCGGCGGCGGCATTTCGCGCGTGTGGGAGGCCCTCGGGGACGACGACCGCCACCTCCTCATAGAGAAGGGCGGCGTCAACTTCTCGGGCATCCACGGCGCCTCCATGCCCGACAGCGCCGCTACGCAGTTCAAGATTCCGCCCAACACGGCCTTCCGCGCCACGGGCGTGAGCCTGGTGATCCACCCGCGCTCCCCTCATGTCCCCACCATCCACGCCAACATCCGCTACTTCGAGTGCGGCCCGCGGTGGTGGTTCGGCGGCGGCGTCGACGTGACGCCCTACTACGTGAACAGGGAGCGCGTGGTCGAGTTTCACAAGTCGCTACGCGCGCTGTGCGAGCAGTGGGGCTACAGCTACGAGGCCTTCAAGAAGCAGTGCGATGCCTACTTCTTCAACACGCACAGGAAGGAGGCGCGCGGCGTGGGTGGCCTCTTCTTCGACCACCTCACCACCAGCGACGCCCTGCCCAAGAGCAAGAAGGAGATCTGCGACTTCCTGGTCGCCTTGGGCATGCTCTTCCCCCAGCTCTACGGGCCCTTCATCCACGAGGGCAAGGAGAAGGAGGTGACCCTCGAGCAGCGCGAGTTCCAGCTCTACCGCCGCTCGCGCTACGTCGAGTTCAACCTCCTCCACGACCGAGGCACCAAGTTCGGCCTCCAGTCCGAGGGGCGCGTCGAGTCCATCCTCATGTCCATGCCGCCTCTGGCTCGGTGGAGGTACAACTGGCGCCCCGAGGAAGGCACGCCTGAGGCCGAGCTCTACGACATAATCACCCCCAAAGACTGGGCTTCCATGTAGTACTTGGCTCGCACTATTAAACTTCGTGAACATCGTTGACCTTAGGCTTGTAACACAAGGGAGGTAAACGATGAGACACACTAGTATGAGCTCTACGCTAACGTCCAACACCTCTGAATGCAAGTAAGATTGGTTTGAAGAAAGAGAACAATCTGTGTTGAAATGGGCAACAACAACAGCTCCCACTGGGAGGTTTGGAAGCAGCATACGCTACCACCGTTACGTTTAACGGTAACGCCTGAGCGAGAGCTTGTTGTTCCTCTTCCAGACAGCGCGCCTCGAGGGCCTGGACTTGGTGTAGTTGTGACCCTTGCCACGGAGACCCCTGTACTTCTTGCCAGCGGAGGTCAGACCCCTCATCTCGCGGTGCTTGTGGGTGGGGTTAGCGATCCAGTTCATCTTGGGGTCGCGACGGACAGCCTTGTGGAAGGGATCCACGAGGATGATCTCGAAGAACTTGAAGGTGGCATCCTATTGAATAGACAACAAGCAGGAATAGACAACAAGCGGTCAGATTACGCCGCCGGAGATTGTCAAGAGGGGGGCAGAATCAATGCACTACATACCTGGGCAACCCAGTACGAGTTAAGGACGCGGAGGTTGCCGCAGCGACGGCCAGCACGCTCCTCAGCGACGGAACGGAGGGACCTCTGGAACTTGAGGGCGTTGACTCCCTGGGTGGCGGGCTTACCGTGGACGCGACCCTTCCTGATCTTCCTCTTGCGGCCACCACGGCGGACGCGGACTCTGTAGATGACGAAGCCCTGCTTGGCCTTGTAGCCAAGACGGCGGGCCTTGTCGGGGCGGCTGGGCCTGCTGACGCGCAGGACCATGGGGTACTGCCTGTACTCCCAGCACCTAAGCCTGGCGAGGAAGCGCATCACGTCGGACTGCTTCTTCCTCCATAGTTCCTGGACGTACTTGTAGGCGCCTACAAATCAACAACAATCGTACAGATTAGCTTTAACTATTCCGGAAGCAGCGGAGAACGGAGGGGGCCATACCCATGATGCGATGCGGATAGGGGAGAAAGAGAGAAAGGATAAGCCTGAAGTCGCTGTGCCCACAAAAAGACCGGCACTTGTTTTTGTCGACTACCACAAACCCGCTATTTTCCCTCTTTTCCAGTGGACATTTTATTTATTGTTTATTTTTGTATTTATTTATAGGGGCGAGGTCAATCGGTATTGAGAGTCTTGTAGGGCGAAGCTCGTGCGGCAAGGAAGAGGGAGAAGGCGGTGGCGAGCGCGGAGGGGATGAAGATGAAGTCGAACCATCGGTGGTAAAAGTTGAACTGAATGTCGCCCAACACCTGCGTGATTGCCTCCCTGTGTAGAGCGCAAGCGTGTCAGAGGGCTCCTCTACACGACACATGAACGAACGCGCTACACGACAAGTAAGTGCTCAGCTCACCTGTACTGAAGCGGCAGGCTCATTCGAAGGAGAAGAACGGAAGACACGAAGTACATGCCCATGACGTGGGCCAGCAGCAGGATGATGCTGTTTGACGTTACGCTGCTCGAGTAGGCGTAGAACAACTGCTCCCCCCCCCCCCGTACACACGTACCGTGAGCGAGCACAGGCGACGTTGCCAACTCAATAGTGTAAAAATAAGTAGAAGAAGAACAACAAAAGAATAAACAAATAAATAGAGATAAATAAATCTGTAAATAAGAATAATAAAAATACATGATAACACAGATGAGGCGAACCTTCATCAGCTGGTTGAGGAAGCCGCGGATGGAAGCGGCGATGATGATGCCCACGAAGAGGAACGATATGTGCTGCGACCAAAAGGGCACATCGATCTCCACGTGGCAGAACCTGGCGGTCGTGCGTGTGGGCGCGGTCGACGTGAGCCTGTGCCCGATAACGACGACGACGACGCAAGCGGTAGCGCTTGGCAGAGCGGGGGACGGCAACTTACTTGAGCAAGAGCGAGATGCCCTTGGTTACGGGGTCTGTCGTAGCGACTCGATCGAAGATGATGTTGATGGTCGCCTGACACGCAACACACACACACACACACACACACACACACACACACACACACACACACACACACACACACACGCACATACCAAGTGGGCATCCATGAGTGCTCCGTCGAGTGGCGGCAGTGGCTACGGAAGGAAAGACCAACAGGTTGCGAAGGGCTCACCATGAACAGCTTGTAGATGCAGTAGCCGGCGAGGAAGTACCCGAGCAAGTTATAGAGCCTGCCCTGCATCGTGCGCGAGAACTTGATCCGCTCCTGGTGTTTCCGCGCGCGCGCAATCAGTTGACCGACGCGCGAGCTTTCCACAAGCGGAGCTGAGATGCGCGCGCGGGGAGGAGGAGCAGACCTGGGCGAGTCGCAGGTGATGGATCTCCAAGAACAGCTCCCGCCCAAAGTTCTCCAGCGCGCCGGTCTCCTGCTCCAGTCCCTCGAGCTCTGTCCGAATGCACGCGCGCGTTCAGCTTCAGCTCCGAGCAATCACGAATCGAGCGGGGCGGATGTAGAGGGGAGCCCTCCCCCCCTCACCTGTCTGCATGGCGTCGCCTCGGTCGGCGCCGGGAAGGAGCCCGGCCAGACGCGACATGAAGCCCTTCTGCACGCGCAGCCCCCCTCCGGTGGTCAAGACCAATGGCAGGCAGGCAGGCAGATGTGGGGCGCGGGTACCGACGACGGTTCGAGCGGGCGCTTGTGCTGCGTGTTAACAAAGGCGAGGCGTTTCTTCTTCTTGAGGATCTTGTCCATGGTCTGGATGTACTGCTTCTCGAGCACCAGCACCTCCTCCTCGTTCACGTGCCTGCGTGCGGCGCCCAGCACAACGTTGGTTGGGCCAGGCGGGCGAGAGAGGGAGAGGGAGAGGCGGCCGTGAGCAAGGGGGTTATACGTACTTGAGGAAGTAGGCAGAGTAGTCGTAGGGGCACTGAACGGCGCCGTAGCCCTGGTCGCGTCAAAGGTTCGGTCGTGAAGATCAGCCGACGGGAGACAATGCACGCAAAGAGGGTGAAAGAGTAGGAGGAGGAGGTTGGGGCGCGAACCGAAAGGAAGGCCATCACGGTGACGCCGACCACGCCGATGAGGCTTACTCCCATCTCGATCGACAGCACCCCTTGGTTGTGGTTGCGGCGGTGAGAGGCGCGAGCCGCAAAGAAAGAGAAGGAGGTGATGGGGGGGGGGGAGGGAAGGAGCACCGTGGTGGGCCTTCACGATGGGGAACGGATCGCCGAGCTTGTAGAAGGCCCACACGAACACGACAGACATCGCCAGGGCCAGCCCCAGCCTCTTGTTGCGTCCCGACACTGTGTCGCCAGAGCGTGGCCATGGCCGCCAGACGAGAGCATACATGTATGATGAACCTCTACTCGCGAGAAACACCACGCGATGTGCAAGCGCGTGCAGGAAGGGAGGCGTACGGTAGGGGGAAAGGAGAAGGTAGAACTGGTAGAACGGCACCACACAGAGCAGCCCAACCAACATGAGATACAAGTCGATCTTCCAGTTGAGCCATCGCGAGCTGCACGCGAGGGTGCGCTTGAGGTGAACGGATGAACAAGAGCAAGGAATAACAATCTTTGAAATCGCTGATAAAGGTGCATCTTGATGTGGAGGTGGCACGCGTACTTTGGGTCAAGGAAGCCCACAATCTCGAAGATGATAAGCTGGAACATGCTACAGCTCAGCGTAAACGTCGAGCAGAAGAGAAATTGGACGATTGGGTCCTTCGCCTCATAGTCTTTGAACAGCTTTTTTCGATAGAACAGCAAGCCGAAGCCAAAGTAGGCCCCGTGCAGAATGACCAGCAGGACCGTTTCCTGCAACAGCCGCTCCATCTTCCTCTACTCGCCACAAAACAGGTTTTTTTAAATCATTTTTTTTTTGCTTTTTTACGTTTAAATTATCAAGGGGCCAGCCAGCAAAGAGTACAGCAAAACAGTGCTTGTTGGAAAGTCGAGGCAAGACACTAACTCAAACGTGAAAGAACTGTCGGGAGCCCACTACACGTGTGGGCAGCATGAGAGGGACAGGACGAAAGGCCGTCTGCTTGAACCCGTGGGATGGGCTGGGAGGTCGTTGTTCGCCGCGGAGGACACATTTTACTCGGCGGCCTTGGGGGGCGGGCTGAGGTCGGCGTCCTTGCCAGTCACGCGCTTGTAGAGGTCGAGGATATCGATACATGTGGTTTCAAAGTGGGACGTGGCATCGTAGGACGTGGACACGAAGATCTTGTCCGAGGTACCGTCATCGGTGGGCACCAGCATGGGCGACACCGAGGTGAACCTGCCAAAGAATAGGCAAGCACGTAAGTAAGAAGTGAAAGCAGGCAACGTGATGTGGTGTGGCCAATGTGCTCATGTAGTGCGTGCGAAGAAGAAGAGAGGTGCTCGTACTTCTCGATGATGGGGCCCATCAGGTCGAAGGCGGGCTTCAGCTCGGCCTCGGGGTTGTTGGTCTCGACAGTGGTGGACGCAATGGCGACGAACATTCCCTTGGCGCAGACGTTGTGCGAGGAGGAAACCACCGAGATGTAGATGTCTACAAGACATATCAGGAGGCTTGGTGAGGAAGCGGCAACCAAGCATAAAAATAGATTAAAAAATCAAAAAAAAATAATTAAAAAAATATCTGATCACAAGATTGCGCGGGCCACGACGTACCAGACTTACGGCCGACCTGCTTCTGGGGCAGGATGATCTGGCAGCTCTCCGAGTTGTTGGTGTTGGGGATGGGGTGGTTGAGGAAGCAGATCGTGCGCACGACGTGGCCCACCTGGCGGACCTTGCCAGGGAAGTACGAGGGGTCGCCAATCACGAACTTGCACCTGGCCACCTCGCCCTCCGACTTGATACCGACAACCTTGCCGCCCTCCATGACGACTTCCTCGACGGGCTTGTTCAGCATGTAGGTACCGCCATGAATGGCGCTGAGTCTGTAGGCGCAATTTGATTGGGAGGGGGGGATGAGAAGATGTGGGAGGATTTCTCGAGTTGAAGAGGGATGGAGTACCTGGCGAAAGCCTGGGGGAGCTCACCAAGACCGTAGAGGGGGTAGATGTAGGGAGACTTGGTATACCTGGCGAGCGACTCGACGTAGAGACGAATCCTCTCCACGGTGGGGAGGGCAGGCTGGGTGAGGTACTCGTCGTTGACGTGGAGGGCCAGCGAGTGACCGACGAAGTCGATGGTGTCCTCGCCCAGACCGAAGGCCTCGAAAAGCTCCTTCATCGGCATGCGGCGAAGGTCATAACCTGCCACATAAAAAAAAAAGAATTATTAATATATACGGGTCATTGGATCGAGCTAGCAGAGATGGCGCTACCTTGGTGGGTCTTGCTGTTGTTCTCATCGTACTCCTGGACGTACATGAAGAACTTCTTGCAGCGACGCTTCTCAAACATGCCCATGAGGGGGCTCTTGAGGGCCTCCACATCGGTTGCGGGCACCTTGTGAACCTTGCCCTGCACCACGACGTACGAGCCGTCGACTGACTTGAACTCGAGGTAGCGAGTCACGTCGGTGTGGATCAGCATCTTCACGAGGATACCTGCAAGTGCCCAAAACAAAAAGAATTAGGTGAGTGGGAACACCAAATGGAGGGTCATAGAATGAACATTTTCAGCCGCAGGTCGCTGAACGCAAAGAATATCAAGTGAAGCAACGAACCGCTGGCCATGATGAACTTGGGGATGAGATCGACGTTGTAGTCGCGCGACTGACCCAGCGAAGCAGGGGGAGCGTCATTGCCCTTGAACTTCTCGTAAAGCTGGTTGAGATTGAGCGAAGCGCAGTCACCACCGTAGTAGCCATTACGGTCCATGTGCAACACCTTGAGCCCAGAAACCGAGAGCATGCCGCTGAGCACGCACTCCTTGAGGCCAGTGCCGAGAACGATGCAATCATACTCCTCGTCCATGATTGTTGGTGTTGATTAAGTTATATAGATTGCCTAGATGCGTGGATGTGCAGCGGTGTGCGATGGAAAAAGCGATCTCAAGAGTGGTTGATGCTGCGTCTACCCGCACAACCAGAAGTCTCCCTTCTTCGATTGCCATTCGCCCAATCCCACACTGTCGACGAGGTTTGTGACGCTACGGAAATTCCGCTGAAGCGCAATCTGCCCCAAAAAATAAAAACGAAAAAAATTTAAATAAAAACCTCTGTTTGCCACACCAAGAACCAAGATGGAAACGCAACGAGTTTACAGCCCTGCTGGAGCCGCGCACTTGCCCTTCCACAAGCAAGTGATGGCTGGTGCACTGGCCGGTATGGTCCACACGCTGTGATTTCAATCCAAGATCAATCAATTCTTACACAACGAGACTGCCACGCTGCGATCTACAGGCCTTTGTGAAGTGCTTTGCATGTACCCTCTTGATGTCGTGAAGACCCGCTTCCAGCTGCAGACTGCCGCCGACGCTCGCTACTCGTCCGTGTTGGGTACCTTCCGCGACATCATAAAGACCGAAGGGTGCGCGCTACGACTCTTGTCCCAACCTCCGAATGTCACACTCCGCTCGCGTGTGGGCCAGCAAGGGCACATGTTCCGCCTTGTCTCCTCATCTCTCCCATGTAAAACGGCGTGCAGGTTCAGCAAGCTGTACCGCGGCATCGCGTCGCCCATCATGGCCGAAGCGCCCAAGCGAGCGATGAAGTTCTCCATGAACGAGCAGTACAAGAAGCTCTTCACCAACGCCAGCGGCCAGCTCAGCGGCCTCGGCCACGTCGCCGCCGGCGGCTGCGCCGGCATGACCGAAGCCGTGGTCAACTGCCCGTTCGAGCTCGTCAAGGTCCGCATGCAGGCGCGCTCCAACGCCGGCCTGTACAAGAACACGTGGCACGCCGCGGAGTCGGTCATCAAGAACGAGGGCGCGTTGACGCTCTACCGCGGCTTTGGCTCGATGCTGTGGCGCAACGGCGTGTGGAACGCTGCCTACTTTGGCATCATCCAGCAGGTCAAGCGCTTGCTCCCCGTGTGGCCGACCGAGCGCGGCCAGCTGGCCACCAACTTCACCGCCGGCACCATCTCTGGTCTCATCGCCACCGTGCTCAACACGCCGTTTGACGTCGTCAAGTCGCGCATACAGAACACGCTGCCGGGCCAGCCCCGACGCTACACCTACACCCTCCCCGCGCTGGCCACCGTCGCTCGCGAGGAGGGCTTCGCCGCCCTCTACAAGGGCTTCGTGCCCAAGGTCCTCCGTCTGGCTCCCGGAGGCGGCATCATGCTGGTACCGTCTCCCCCCGCTTGCAGTGACTCGTCTGTTTGCGGGCGGCCCACGCGTGTCCGCACAAGCTCGAGCGCACGCGACGATCTCACCCTTCTCCCCTTTCCATGTGGCTCCACCAGGTCGCGTTCGATTTCTTTGCTCGCATTCTCTGAGCGCCTTCAACGATGCGGCCCCGGTCCCGGTGAGTGAACGTGCACTGTTTGGATATACAAGCGAGAAGAACACAACACTTGAACCCACACCCTTATTTGGAGGCCCCATTTTCTCTTTTCTGAACCGACGATCAGCGGCTCGTAGCCAAGACCTAAACCAAACGGCCTTTTTGAGCCCCCAACGCTCGTTATTGTCCTTTTCTCGCTTTTTCATCGGGGCATTTCGTGACTTTGCGCCACTCGGGAATCGGCGCCACGCCGACAGCCCACTGTCGACAAGAAGTCCGTGGGCGCCGGTTGAGAAAAGTCCGCTCCGGCGCATACAAAAGACGGCCGGGAAAGGCGCCCGTTTTCTTCTTCGTCGCACAGTACCACCTCGTCGTACTACTTACCTCCCTCTCGCCAGGCGTTGATCGTTTCAGAAACCTCTCGTTCAATCTCCCGTTCAATCCAATCGACATGAGGCCGTCCACCCACTTCCAGAACACGTTCAAGGTCGCCAGCGACAAGGTCAAGTACAACGACGAGCACATCGAGGCCGAGTACGATTACCAGACCACCGTCGTGGAGGTCAAGGAGGGCGAGGCGATCGTCAAGCCCGTCTCCAAGTCCTACACCTTCCGCACCCAGCGCGATGTGGGTCGCGTCGGTACCATGATCGTCGGCCTCGGCGGCAACAACGGCACCACCGTGGTGGCCGGCATCCTCGCCAATCGCGAGGGCATCACGTGGCGCACCAACAAGGGCGTCCAGACCCCCAACTACTGGGGCTCCGTCACCCAGGCCTCGACCCTCCGCCTGGGCTCCGACGCCGCCGGCGACGATGTCTACATCCCGTTCCGGTCGGTGCTCCCCATGGTGGACCCCAACGAGCTGGTGGTGTCGGGCTGGGACATCTCGGGCCAGAACCTGGCCGAGGCCATGGAGCGCGCGCAGGTCCTGCCCTACGATCTCCAGCGCCAGCTGGTGCCGCTCATGAAGGACATGAAGCCCCTGCCCTCCATCTACGAGCCGGACTTCATCGCCGCCAACCAGGCCGATCGTGCTGACAACCTCATCGAGGGCACCAAGGCCGAGCAGCTGGCCAAGATCCGCCAGGACATCCGCGAGTTCAAGGAGAACAACAAGCTCGACCGCGTCGTCGTGCTCTGGTCCGCCAACACCGAGCGCTTCTGCGACGTCGCCACGGGCCTCAACGACACGGCCGACAACCTCATGGCCTCGATCAACAACAACGAGAAGGAGGTCTCCCCGTCGACCATCTTCGCCGTCGCCTCCATCCTCGAGGGCGCCCCCTACATCAACGGTTCGCCCCAGAACACGTTCGTGCCCGGCGTCGTCGAGCTCGCCCAGCGCCACAACGTCTCCATCGCCGGTGACGATTTCAAGACCGGCCAGACCAAGATGAAGTCCGTCATGGTCGACTGGCTCATCGGTGCCGGCATCAAGCCCGTCTCCATCGTCTCCTACAACCATCTCGGTAACAACGACGGCAAGAACCTGTCGGCCCCCTCGCAGTTCCGTTCCAAGGAGATCTCCAAGTCCAACGTCGTCGATGACATGGTGGCCTCCAACCAGATCCTCTACGCGCCCGATGAGCACCCCGACCACGTCGTCGTGATCAAGTACGTGCCCTACGTCGGCGACTCCAAGCGCGCCCTCGACGAGTACACCTCGCGCATCTTCCTCGGTGGCCACAACACCATCGCCATGCACAACACCTGCGAGGACTCGCTCCTGGCCGCCCCGCTCATCATCGATCTCATCGTCCTCATGGAGCTCATGGAGCGCATCTCCGTCAAGGAGTCCTCCAACGAGAAGGACGAGTTCGAGAAGCTTCACCCCGTCCAGTCCATCCTCTCCTACCTCCTCAAGGCCCCCGTGGTCCCCGCCGGTACCCCCGTCGTCAACGCCCTCATGAAGCAGCGCGCCGCCATGGAGAACCTCTTCCGTGCCTGCGTCGGCCTGCCCCCCGAGAACAACATGCTTCTTGAGTGCAAGCTCCGCGAGCGTCCTACCTTCTAAGCTTCTCTCCCATCTTCATCTTTATCTTCTTCATCTTCTCCAACCCCCCTTATCTTCTACTTCTTCTTTTCTATCAGCTTCTCAAACTCGACGACCCCTCCTTCTCTACCCTGCATCTTATGAGAGGACCAACACCCCTCTTACAACTCTATGAGTGTACACAACAACCAGCATCGGCGACGACACGCCCTCCCGTTTTTACAACCATAAAACGCATAATACCCCCGTCGCATAGGCCACAAATGTTTTATATTATTCATTTTATATTTATCAATTATATTACTTATTTTCAAAAACAATTCAATTAAAATAAAATATCCAGAAAAATCAATTACAAGAAAGCCACAGACTTGAAGCGGAGCAGCATACAACCTGATCAATCGAGCAAGCGTGCGTGGCAAGGAAAGGGAAAGAGAAGACATGAAGCTGTGGCGGGTCACCATGCGAGGCTTCAGCACGTGGAGCAATACGATGCTGAGGCAGGTGGAGGGGTGGGAGGCCAAGGTGCGACGCAGTTGGTACAACGCCAGCGCTGCGGTCACCTCCTTCATGTATGGCACACCCACGGAGCGACCTGCTCGGATCCCCTTCATGGTATGGCTCCCTTCTGTCGTTCCTTTGCCACAAGCGCCATCTTTCTGTACACGATTTAATCTTTTCTTTGAACATCGCCTCTTGATGCGATTTTTGTCCGATTGTTCTGGATTGGCCTGGGTGAATGATGGTTCACACGTCCTTCCATTTGTGACAGATCACAGCTGACATGAAGCAGCAGCTTGCCGACTTGGTATGTTGGAAACGCATGCTAACAATGTGCATGTTGTGCTCTGGGGAGGGTTGCACTTTGCTGACAGCAGCCGCGTGGGAACAGGGCTACAAACAAGACGAAGTGCGACACCTCACGCCCCAAGACGCTGTCGAGATCATCACTGCAGGTCGGCCACCGATGCCGCGCCCTGTTTCCTCTGCTGCTACTTCATCTTCCACACCAACTCCATCGCCAGAGGTGGCCTTGGACGCCTCGGGCAGGGCGCGAGAATCGGCCACCACGGTTCTCCTCTACGGTCTCGCCCTCGCCGCGCCGCGAGCGGCAGCTGGACCATCACCACCGCCATCTGTCACAACCACAACCCCACCACCGCCTTCATTGACCTCCACCACAACACCAACAACGAAGCACGCCTTCCCAACGCCCAACAACATCACCACCGCCATCGCCCTCACCGGCCTCCCGCCTTCGTAAGACGCGAACAAACAAGTAAACACAACCCTAGCTCGCTTCTTGTTGGGTTATATTTCTTTTTTATTTCTTTATTTTCACTTGTATTTTTGTTTTATTTTTGTTGGATCAACTTGAATCGAAC
>JANDJZ010000602.1:0-26160 GCA_027943245.1 Acanthamoeba sp. SK_2022b | reverse complement strand
CTCTCTCTCTCTCATCGATTCAATGGGTGGGTGGGTGGGGTGGGGGTACCGCTTGGCGGGGAGGATGGGGAGGAGCTGGCCGAGAGCGGGCGCAAAGGCCGGGTCGAGCAGGCGGTCGGCCTCGTCGAGAACGAGAAAGCGGAGACCCGCCACGAGGGCCCGGTGGTCGTCCTGGAGGAGGAGGTCGACGAGCCGCCCGGGCGTGGCCACGACGATGTGGGGCCGCTTCGAGAGGAGTTGGCTCTGCTTCGTGCGCTCCATGCCCCCCACCACCAGCGTGACGTGCGCCGATATCGCCGCTCCGAGCGCGCGAAACTGTTCTGCAATCTGCATCGCCAGCTCCCTGCATTTGTTTTTGTTTTTGTTTGTTGTTTTTTTGTTTTATTTCGGTTAGTTTTTTGTTGTTGTTTTTTATTTATTTATTTATTCATTATTTAATTTATTTTATATGCAGAGGTCAGTAGCATCGTGTAAGGGAAGAGGGCAGGTGGAAGCCTTACCGGGTGGGGGTGAGGGCGAGCGCGAAGATGCCGTGCGGCTCCTCGGACAGGCGCTGAAGGATGGGGAGGGCAAAGGCAGCGGTCTTGCCGGAGCCCGTCTTGGCGCTGCCGATGACGTCGCGGCCGGCCAGGATGGGCGGAATGCAGCGGGCCTGCACGAGGGTGGGCGCCACGAGGCCCAGCTCCCGGCAGGCCCGCCCGAGCCACGCCCCCACCCCCACCTCGCCCCACGTCCTGCCGGCCGGGCCCATCTTCGTCTCCTCCCCCGCCACCACCACCTGCTCTTCTTCCACCTCCACTTGGAGCCTCTGCTGCTCCTCTCCCTCTTCTTCTTGCGTCCGCTCCGCGCCCGCCACCACCTCTGCCTCGGCCCCTTGCTTCTTGGCTCTGTCCTCCGCGCGCAACTCCGGAGCACGTTTGCGCTTGCCCCCTTTGTTTCTCCCCATCCCGCCGGTATCGCCTGCCGTGCGAGGTGTGTCACGAGATGCGTCCGCCATGGGGTCTACTTGCTCTGCTCTCACTCCGTTGTTTGGTTTGTTTTGTTTGTCTTCCACCTTTTTTCCCTCCTTCGATTTTTTTTAATATTAAAATTCGTGCTTATCAAACACGGCAAGCCCACGCTACACTGCCCAACAGCTCAAACAAACCTCACCATGCAGTACACTCTGTATCACACACCACACACCACATCCAATAGAGTGGTGAAGTGTCGGGTGGTGGTGTTAGTCGTTCTGGTAATGTGCAAGTGGAGGCAGATGTGCTCCCTGTTGGTCTCCCTAGGGATTCGTACGGTTCGGGAGCTCTTGAGAGGAAGACCGATTCTCTCCTCTCACCATCTGAGGACGTCTCAAGAGACGGGGTGCGGGTGCTCCCGTATGATGTTGAAGTTGACGGCGTGGGTGTGCTCCGAGTCACAATCGAGCACACCCTCTCGCTCGCCGTCGTTGTCAGCCTTCGAGCACGCGCTCGGCAGCTGTCGCCAACTTCACCTCGGTGACGCCGTCGTCCTCGATCTCGCCATCTACCACTGCGTCTCCTTCAAAAAAGCGCAGACCCCTTCGGCGAGCGAGGCTGTGACCCACCCCCGCGGTGACATCAACTCCATCGCACCACTCCTACTGCCTCGGCGACGCCATCAAGCACACGTTATCCATCGCCCTTTTCGTCGAGCACAAGCTCGAGCTCTCCATCTCTCAGCGTGTCTCCAACTGCATTCGGCTACGCCTACCGTCTCTGAGACTCCGTCATGCTCTCGCACGCCTACACGCCATCGTCGTCCACCCACGCCATCTCCCTCAACTACAAGCACGCCCACCCCCTCGTCAAGCGTTTCAACCTGCTTCACCTTCGGTGTCCCCCACCATCTCGGAGTCCGGAGATTGAGTGCCGCTTGGTGAAGACGAAGGCGAAGGTGACGGAGTGCTCGAGCGTGAGCGACACAGTTTGGGTGTCCCGGTCGCTGTCTCAGAGGCGCTTCGAGAAGGCGAGCGAGTGCTGATGGACGGTGTTGCAGGAACGCTTGGCGAGGTCGAGACGGAGGGCGAGGGTGACGGACGCTGTAGCGGACACGCTTGCCGTTGGCAAAGACGTGCTGGTTGGCGAGTGCTGGACTGGGAGATCGACGGCGAGGAGGTCAAAGATGGCACGCTGGTAGCGGCAGCGGTGCTAGAAGCCGTGGGGGAGGCGGACATCGAGATTGAAGAAGTGGGCGACGACGTTAAGGCGAGGGAAACCCTGAGGTTGACGGTACAGCTGCCGACGAAGGCGTGCGCGTTGGCGAGTTAAAGGAAGACCTCAGAGGTGTGAACGGTGATAGTCGGCGACTGGGTAGCTGACTGCGTGGGTGAGGTGGTCGCCGATCGCGTAGGTGACGACGTGATAGTTGGCGAGTGAGTAGTTGACTGGGTGGGCGACGGAGTTACGCTCGAAGTGGGCGACTGGGTGGGAGATTGACTGGGGAGAAAGCGTGTTGGACAACGACTGAGTAGGCGTGATGGACTGCGAAGAGGACTGGGTGGGCGACTGAGTTGGTGACCGTGCAGGCGAGGGCGTGGGAGACAGCGTGTTGGACGGTGACTGAGTGGGTGATGGATGGAGTTGACGAAGGCGTGTTAGTTGGTGACGGCGTGGTGGTGATTGAGTTGGCAACGCCGTTTTGGAAGGTGACTGAGTAGGCGACTGCGTCCGCGATTGCGTTGGCCAAGGCGTGTTGGCTCTCAATCGCCCACTCTGTCGCCCACGCAGTCTTCACCCACCCAGTCGCCGACTGGCACTAAGTCGCCCACTCCATCGCTCACCCACCCAGTCGCCATCCAACAACACCCCATCACCATCCCAGTCACCATCCAACACGCCCACTCAGTCGCCCACGCAGTCAAGCGACTTTGACTTTAAAAATAAGAATGTCGCGAAAGTTGCTCGCCCCCAGCCAAAATAATGTCGATAATATCGAGCACTGACAAACTGGGACTTGTAGCGAAACTTGCACTGCGAGTTGGTGAAAATAACGATTTGTAATTTAATGTCATGTTGCGTCACGAGTGACGTTGAATTACAAATCGTCTCCTATTTTTCTCTATCTCCCCCTCTCCCCAACCAGCATGACAAGCAAGCATGGCAGACCAAGGGGGGCCTCCAACAGGCTGTGGGAGATGGATGAGGACAGCTGTTACCACTGCCAGTACAAGTGTGGTTACACCAAGGGGGTGGCTGAACCACAGCTCCAAGAATCCTGCAAGGCTGCTCAGAGAGCAGTGCTCTGCCATGAAACACGCTGCCGTAAGGCTCAAACTACTGAGAGGCTAGATGCTGTCATCCTTTACCGCTGGGGCTCTTCACCTGGCATCCAGAATGGTATGAGAACAGCCCTCCTTGTCTGGTATTCCTTGGTCAAGAACCATGGCCTGAGGATATGGCTGGACAGAGAGCTTCAACCAGGTGATAATCTCAGGGTATGGCTCTCATTGGGGCTATTTTTTTGTATCTCTCTCACTCTCTCCCTCCCTCTTGCTCATTACAGGATACTATCAAAGCAAAGATCCAAGCAGCTGGCAGAGTGGTTGTGCTCTTACACCCAAATGACCTGGACCACTGCATGGACAGCTCTGACTTCTTGAGATTTGAGCTGGAGACTGCAATCAGCTCTGCTTGCAAGCTTCACTTCATCTTCTTCGATAAAGCTTGTACCAAGGATCTCCTGCATCCTCTCAAGCAGGCACACAGCCCTTTCTACAAAGTGTTGCTTCCTTTGTTGGCACATCAGCTTGTTCAGTTTGTTGACATGTCAGCAAACTTAGACAAGGTCATGCAAGACCTGGCTGCTGCCATCAATAACAACTAAACACATAGCAATAAAATGTGTGTTACACCACATTAGCATAGCACATGACATAAGGTTCCTAAATTGCGTTCTGACCAAGACGAGCGCCAGCTCGCATAAGCAATCACCTGCTGGGGGCCACCCGTCTGCGACAGCACCGCCCCAATGGCCAGCGTGTCTGTTGAGGTCAACTGGTACAGCGGGTTGGCGATGCTTGCAAAGTTGGGGACAAAACGGCAGTAGCAGTTGCAGAGACCAAGGAACGCGCGCACCTGGTCACATTGGCCAGTGCTCCGATGTTATCGACGTTATTTTGACCAGGCCTGCGCAACTTTCGCGACGTTTTGTTTTTTCAAAGTCTGTGCTTGTAGCTGTAGTACAACTATTGAAGCAGCTTGGAGATGTGTAACGGCCCTACTCCCTCCGACTGCGTAGGCGGCAGCGTGGACGATGGAGTATAGGATGGCGATTGAGTGGGCTACTGCGTGGATGACTGTATGGGCGATGCTGTGTTGGATGGTGACTGCGTGGGCAATAGGGTCTGTGACGGCGACAAGGATGGCGACTGAGTAGGCGACCGCGTTACCGACTGAGTGGGTGGTGGCAAGTTGGATGGTGACAAGGATGGCGAAGGGGATCGCGTGGGCGACTGAGTGGCTGCCTGCGTCGGGGGAAGGCGTGGTAGATGGTGACTGCGTCGAGGATGGAGTAGGCGACGGTGTGTTGAATGGAGACTGCGTGGGCGATGGAGTTGAAGACTGCGTAGGCGAGGTTGTGTTGGACGACGACTGCGAGGGTGACTGGGTGGGCAATTGGTCGGCGAGGGCGTGTTGGACTGCGACTGCGTGGGCGACTGAGTGGGCGTGTTGGATGGTAACGACGGTGTGGTAGACGGCGACCGAGGGGAGGGGGGGGACTGCATGTGCGACTGAGTAGGCGAAGGCATGTAAGATGGCGACTGAGGTGAGGTATTGTTGGATGGCGACTGGGTGGGTGAGCTATTCGGCGGCAGTCGGCGTCAGTCGCCGTCTGCACGCCCTCTTTGACCGACTCGAGGATCCAATCTGGCGAGACCAGCCAGCGATGCGTGAGCGCGCCGGCGGGCGTCTTCATGGTCCTCGAACCGACGGGGGGCGAGTGCCCCAGGATCAGACGACCTGGCGTGTTGTACACACGAAGTTGCGCCATTAGGAGAACAACAACACACGAAAGAGATTAGAGCAAAAGAAGGAGGAGTGGCGATGGAGAGCAAAGTAAAGGTGGGGCGGCTCTTCATAAGCCGAGTATCTCATCGTGTCCCCTCCCCGTCGACACAGAGGAGGATGGCGTCGCTGAGTCGCCCACTCTGTCGCCCACGCAGTCTTCACCCACCCATGCTTGCATTGTTCCCCCTCCTGCCTCCTCCTGCCTCCTCACCCCGTGTGTGTCTGTATATGATGCAGCTTTGGCATGCGCGCCGAGAAGCGACCGTACCAGGGCAAGAGGTTTTGCATTGACCCGAGCTTGACAAAGGAGAGCATGAACAAAAGTTACAAGACCGCCAACGCCAGGACCCTTATCTAGGTATCGCGCCGTAACTTCCTTCCTCGCGACATCTTCAACACCACCCGCAGAGATGGTGGGCTGACTCTGTGCTATCCGTTGAACATCAGCTGGGGCAAGGCACCATCCTCGACCAGGCCGACGATTCGGTGGAATACGTTCGTGGGCGCCAGGTCGATGCCACCAAGGGCAGCCGCTGTCGTGGCCGCACTTCATCAGCATGATTCCCGGCGCCAAGGAGGACGGACAGGCCATGGACGCCACCATCAACGCCTCGGCCCTCGCCCAAGAAGCTGCGCGGCGCCGCCGCGTCCAAGAGCGCCAAGCGCAAGCGGGGTGCCGCCGCCCAAAAGAAGCAGCAGGAAGAGGAGCAGGCGCAGCAGGCCGAGGAGGCCGGCGCCGCTGAAAAGGGCGGCGGCAAGGAGGAGGAGCAGGGGTCGCAGAAGGGCGCCAAGGTGAAGCGTGCGCGGCGAGGAGACAAGCAGCCCCGTGAAATGGCGCCGTCGGTGCGCCCAGTGAAGGAGATGGCGAGGAGGCCGACGACCCCTCCTCCTCTGATGCACAAGAGCAGCCAGAACCGCAGTCAGGGCAGGCGGGAGCAGGCCGACGACGCCGAGGAGGCCACCAGCACCCCGCCAAGAGGCTCCGCCGCAAGCTCGCGCGCACGACCCGAGGCGGCCACTGAACTACCATCAACAAGCAGCAGCAACAACAACCAGCGTCTTGTCCCTCAGAAAGATAGATAAAACAAGTTCTTGTACAAACAAACAAGCAAGCAGGCAAGCAAAACCTATTCACTGCACAAAGTAGAAGAGGAAGAGGAGGACGGCGAGGAGGTAGAGGACGACTCACGAGGAGAAGATGGAGGGCTTTCACTTCTTGCCCGTGGAAAGCTAGTGCTGCACCTCGTCCTCGACCAGCGAGGCGCCGTGGAGCACGATGGGCACGCCAGTGCCCGGATGGACCGAGTCGCCGACGAAGAACATGTTGTCGTACTGGTCGTGTGGCAGGTGCTGGGCCACATCCACCCGATCTGGGTAACGTTGTTTTGGCTCAGGCCCAGCGCGGCCCCGTGGTGGAGGTTGAACTTGTCCGCCACGTGAGCGGCGTGTTGATGATCTCGCTCTGATGATCACCACCACCTGACCACCACCACACGACAACAACACCACAATACCAACACCACAGCTCCATAATAACACAACTTCACCACTACATCACCACATCATCAGCACAACACCACCACAACACCACTTCATCACACCATACCACCACTAATCACAACATCACAACAACAACAACACCACCACCACCACCTGACCACCACCACCTGACCACCACCACCACCACCTGACCACCACCACCACCACCTGACCACCACCACCACCACCACAATCAGCATCACTGTGGGTGATGTAGGGTGATGTAGAGGAGGTGTTGTGATGATTATGTTGTGGGTGATGGTGTGGTGATGTAGTTGTGATTTTGTGGTGACATATAGGTGGTGTTATATTTGTTGTGGTGATGGAGATGTGGTGGTGATGTGGTAATGATGTAATTGTGATTGTGGTTGTGTCTCCCCACATAGCGCGCCCAACATAGGTCAAACACCCCACAGGTGGGGTGAATGCCACACAATAATGGCAATGTGGCCAGTGGTCTGTGATTCCTTTTAAAAGTTATTATTAGTGCTTGTGCTGCCCCTTAACTGCTGGGTCCACCAGCAGCGTGCTGGCCTTGCTCGTGGTGCTCGAGGGTCGCTGAGAGAGGAGGAAGCCGTCGCTCCGATGGTGGTGGGGAGACCGGGGAAACCGGGGGGCAATGTTGCGAGGGCGACAGGGGAGAGGAAGGAATGAGAGCACCAGCACCAGCACTAGCACCAGCAGGGTGGCCACCACCGCTGTCCGAGGCGGGGATGACGGTCGGAGAGAAGAGGGCGAGCGGGGCAGCGGGACCTCCTCGCTCGGCGCGCTTGGGCAGACGGTAGGGAGACGAATAGGGAGACGTATAGGGGGAGCACACCGGCGAGAGGGACGAAGACGACGAGTAGGACGACAGGCGCTTCTCCAGGTCCTGAGAGTTTGTCATCACACCACACACACACACACAC
Organism: Acanthamoeba sp. SK_2022b; assembly: GCA_027943245.1. Classification (NCBI taxonomy): domain Eukaryota; phylum Discosea; order Longamoebia; family Acanthamoebidae; genus Acanthamoeba; species Acanthamoeba sp. SK_2022b. Next base: position 18,689 of record JANDJZ010000602.1, on the reverse strand, counting down.
ACACACACACACACACACACACACACACACACACACACACACACCAACCCGCCACGGACAAGAGAAGGTCAGCGCCTTGCCCGTGCGGAGAAGGGGGGAGAGGGGGCGTAGTACTACCTTGACGAGGTGGAGCATGTTGTTTACGAGATGGAGCGGAGATGAGCCGGAGAGTGGCGAGACCGAGCCTACGCCGGGTGTTGCATGGGAGAGAGAACGGGAGACGCTTTTGTCTCGCCTAACGGGGGTGGCTGTACTGGAGGAGGAGGAGGAGGAAGAGGTGGTGGAGGAGGAGGAGGAGGAGGAAGGCTGCTTGGTAAGCACACAAGCGGCATTCGTAGTCGAGTCGGGGTGAGCCGGGAGGACGGCTGGCGGCGACGAAGGCGCGGGCGATGGCTGTGACGATGGCGGGTTGGAGGTGATCGCTTCGGCGTCGCCGCGGCAGCCCTCGTCGCTTCGCAAGGTGCTGCTGTCGGGATTTGGCTGTGACTGCTCCTGTGCGTGGAGCGCCTGAAGCTGCCTCGGCGGTGAGCTTATTTCTTGCCTGCTCCCGCTCCCGCTCCCGCTCCCACTCATGGCGTGCGGGGAGAATACCTGCACGTTCAGCTTGGTGATTTGTTGGGCTCGCACGGCCAGTTCCGACTTGTGCTCTGCTCGCACGCGCACGCGCACACGCACCGCGTGAGCCGAGCACGTGCTGCCACTGGTGCCCAGACGAGGACCGCATGCGGCGAATTTGGGTTTGGGGGGGGGGTAGCCAGTACCGCTGATCTCTTCTTTCAGCCGCTGAATGAGCTCCTCGGCGCGCGACCGGGCTTCTTCGAGCTCACTCTGCAGGCAGGCGTTTTCTTCGATAGCCTTGTCCAGTTTTTCCCCCAGGTCCACCACGGACGCCGATGATTCCCTGCGTGGGGTGGGGTGGGGTGGGGTGGGGTGGGGTGGGGCACGCGCCTGAGCTGACCGCTGCATGCGCGGTTCTTGCTGGCGAATGCTTTCGCTTGACTTACCTCTCCCTCCGGCTGAGGTCGTCGTTGTCCTGCTCCAACTGTCGCTTCTTGATGCCGACAGCTTTGAGCTCGCTTCGCAGCGCTTCTGTCTCCGCCTGGCGGGCGTAGGCGAACAAGCAAGCATCAGTACCGGTCCCCCTCGCATGCACTACCCGCGATGGGCTGCTGGAGAGAGGCAGAAGGGAGAAAGCAGCGGCAGGCAGGCAGGCAGGCAGGCAGGCAGGCAGGGGCAGGGAGGGAGGGAGGGAGCAGGTGCCTGTTGTCGCTCCAGTTGTTTCGCGTACTCCTCGGTCACACGGACGTGCTTGACCTGAACCAGACCAAGTAAATAAATAAATAAATTATTAAAAAAATGTATTAATACCAGCCCAGTGGGTAAGTGAGCCCCTTTCCTGCTGGGCCCTTCTGCCACGACATGGCGATGGGCGAGCTCCAACCGCTCTTTTGTCTCTTCTTTAGGGTGAAAAAGAGGGGGGCAGCGTACAAGAAGATCTTCGTGTTGGAGTTTGATGAGAGAGAGGGCGCGCGAGGTTTCGTCGTTCTTTTTCTCGGAGCGCTGTAGGTCCCGCTCCATTTCTTGTTCAAGGGCCTTGCTCGACTCCATAAATTCGGCGTAGCTGGCCTCCACCTCCTCCATTTCTTCCCGTCGCTCCTCGGCCTTGCTGCGCCATTCCGCCACCTCGGACTCTAAGGCAGTGCAGCGCTCCCTCCAGTACTGTTCCCCATGCCCCTCTTCCTCTGCCTCCATCCCGAGCATCCCTGCCGCAACCCAATGTGTGGCCACAGAAACAGGGTTAAAAGAAATCGATGTTTCCGCCCACCTTTCCTTGCAGGTTTTGGCGCGAAAGCCAGAGTGACGGCCGTTTGTTTGGGTGGTGTGCCTTACTGTGGCACGCAGCAAACAATCAACAAGGGCTCGATATACCTATACTTTTTCTTGATTGAACAAGCATGTTGCTTGCTTCTGCTCCTACCCCGCTCTTCGTCGTCGGCCAGGAGGAATTCGAGGACGACATGGTCTTGCTTTTGAGGGCCGCTCCGTCCCCGCTTCGCCGCGGCACCGGGGGCCTAGCAGACAACAACAACACGCACACACCACCGACGGACACGCGACTGCGGCAACACGCTCAGTCTCGGCAGCGCCCACGGGCGGCGGCACACCACGACCACCACCACAACCAACCCGCGTGGTTCTCGTCTCCCGTCAAGGTCCGGCGTCCAGCCTTTGGCCACGCCCCCTTCAGGCGGGCCAGCGCGGCGCCGCGAGAGCCCCTCTCCGCCCTTTTCTCTGCGGCTATGCCGGAGCGTCGGACCGCTCCCTCTCCCCGCGAGGATCTCTCAGGGCGCATGTACGACGGCATGTGCGGGGAGGGAGAGGGCCAGGAAGAAGACGACGACCAAGCAGTAGTAGAAGAAGACCAGGACGCGGAGGAGGTGATCCCAAGCCCGCCTGCTGCTCAGTCGCCTCTGGCCGCCTGCCGCGGATTCCAGCAGCCCGCCTGCGGCTCCCCGGCTCGTTGCCGTGGCCAACCCTTAGACCTGGCTGCGGGTGCATGGTCGACCGAGAGCGCAGCGGGTGGAGGAGCGTCCGGCGGGTGGGAGGGAGAAGAAGGCCACGCGTGGGCCGTCTTGCCGCCGGAGGTGTGGGTTCTGGTGTTCCAGTGGCTGCCCGCTCCTGACGTGTGCACTTGCCAACTCGTGTGCGCTCGCTGGCACGCCCTCGCTTCCGGTATGCCCCTCTCCCCCATCTCTCCCTCCCTCTGGTAGTGATGCGTCGTTGTCACGATTATCGCGGTAGTGGTCGTCGTCATGCCAGCTCACGCCAGAAAGAGTTTCTTTTCTTCTACTCATGGCCTTCTCTTGCTGTGGCGGACAGATGGGACCGTATGGCGTCATCTCTTCGAGCGGGACTGGCCCGATGGCCATCACCACCACCACCACCAGCAGCAGCCCACGGCGGAGCCCGTCGGCCAATGGCGGGAGAGCTACGCCCAGCAATGGGTAGCGACAGTGGCGGCTGCCGCGACGGTGGCGGGCCAGCGGAACGCCGCAGGGAGTAGCAGGACGGGCAAGGCCCCCAAGCGCTACGGCGGCCGGAGGGCAAGGCGCGAGGGCCCGACGCTCGTCGAGCGGGGACAGAAAACAGGGGCCCTGCACCTACCGCACGCCGCCGCCATCACCACCGACGGGGAAGAGAAGCGGGGCGTGCGTCGAGCAGACGACGACGGCGCGGGCTCGCGGCCGTGTCTTCCCAGAAAGCGCACGCGACGGCAGCAGGAGCAGCGGGCCGAGGAACGCGAGGAAGCCGAGTGGCAGGAAGCCATGCTGCGCGCCTACTTTGCCGCCATCGACCGGGAGAGCCTGGCCGAGGCCGACCAGTGAGCTCGCACGGAGACCACCACGCGCCCTCCCGAGGACAAGCCAGCCCCCAAACTCCCTTCCCAAGCCTCGCCACGCCGCTCTGGGTCAAGATTTATGGGCGCTCGCCCCCCCCCCCCGCCTCCCTCGGGGCCCAACGCGGGCTCACTCGGTCTTGTGCCTGTCGCTCGACGACCTCGACGAGGCGCCTTCTCGGGCCTTCTGCTTGGCCACCCAGGCGTCCATCTCCGCCCAGCGGTCGTACAGCCAGTCGATGCGGCCTTCCTTGGTCTTGGGGATGTCCTTCCACGCGAAGCGCCACAGCTTGGCGTGGATCGTCTTGTTGTGCAGTCCTGCGCGCGCGTCCAACAACACGAACATGCGTTAGCCATTCGCCACCGCGGTTTACCCAACGAGCAATGTGACACGAGTGACTCACCGCCGTTGGCGAGCTCAAAGAAGTCCCGCGCGTGTTCGAAGCCCGAGTGCGCGCAGAGAAGAATGTCGGCGCCCTGCTCGCCCCGTTGGGAGAGAGTGAGTGAGTATCTCGGGCCAAGAGCGATAGCACGAATCGCAAGAGGCGCCCCGGGAGAGGGAGGGAGGGGCACCGACCTTGGTCTCGTTCTTCTCGAACAGGGCGAGCACACCGCCCAGCCGCGGGGGGAGCGTCCACTTGAGCGCGTCGGCCCTCCGCAGCAGCTCCCGTGCCACGGCGAGAGCCTTTCCGTCGCTGCCGCCTTCCTGCTCCAGCTTCTCCACGTTGGCCTGCCCCACGCGCCACCGCGTCAGAAACGGGGCCGCCGTGTGTAGGGTGAGGGGAGAGAGGGGGGTTATACCTGGAGCTTCTTGAGGATGTAGTCACGCTTGGCCTTGCTGAAGCGCGTGCCCTCGGGCCAAATGCAGGTCATGATGTTGGGGCGCACCACCGCCCCGTCCTCCTCCACCGGCTGGGCGTCGTCGAGCAGGCTGGTGAGGGACTTGAGCTCCTCCGCCATGCCGGCGCCGGCCTCGCGCTCGATGAACAGGTTGGGGGTGCGGCTGCCCATGATGTCCAGCCCCGCGTCCCAGAGCAGCGACTTCTTCACCACGTAGCGCATTCGGAACCGGTCGGAGAACAGGTACTAGAGACGACTCCACCGGTGCCCGCCATCGACCACGCCGACGTCAGCCGGAGCAACAGCATGGGTGGGTGGGTGGGTGGGTGGGTGGGTTGTTGATGATGATGATGTTGATGATGATGATGTTGGGGGGAGGGGGGAGGTGCCTGGGGAAGGAGGGTGTCGGCGAAGCTGTTGTGGCGGATGAGGGCGAGGTAGGTGGAGCCCGGGGTGACGAGGTGGCCTCCCTCGAGCTTCTGCTGGCAGCCCAGGAAGCGGAGGGCGGCGGCGGTGAGGAGGTAGTGGCCCCACAGGTGCTGGTGGGTGTAGCACCACTCGCGCCAGCGCTTGCTCGTGGGCCCCAGGCAGCCGAGGACGAGGCCCGCCACGTAGCCGCCCAGGCCAAACACCCAAATGGCCGCCATCTCCGCCGCGAGGTAGGCCACGAAGAACAGCAGCACGCGCGCCAGCGGCTGCTGCCGCAGAAAGCGCGCGCCGCGCACACAGTCGCAGACGACCGCTACGGGCAACAGCACCACCGCCAGCGGGATCGACACCACGAACAGCAGCGTGAACAGCGGGATCGTGACGGCGCGCCGCCCCCACTTTTCGCCCCACTTGGCCCACTCGGACTGCCGCGAGGTGTTGTAGTTTCCTGCCCCCCCCCCCAACAATCAAAAAAATGAGAGAGCGACTTTAAAATCGTAGGCGTTCCGCTGATCCTCCTCCTGCCGCAGTGTTTGCAGATTTGTGTGTTTGAAAAAGAGAAAGAGAGGCCCGTACCATAGGGCCAGGCCGAACCGATACGCGGTTCTTCCCCGTCGCCAACGATTTGGAAGGTCCACAGCCCCATCTCTCCCCGTAGCGTAGCGGCGCAAGTTTCTCTTCTGCCTCTTCCCCCTTCCCGCATGGGAATTCCCGAGGCCTCTTGGAATTCCCAGAGCGTGGTGCAACAATGCTAAAAATGGTTTATTCAATATCAAAATATTATGAATTGCTAATAAAATCTTTTTTTCTGCGAAAGAAGCAGAAGGAAACCAGCAAGATACCCTGCGCGTTGATCTCTACTCGCGAGCAAGTAGAGCGATGGAAGCACCCAAGGATCACGACAAAAAAGATACCATGGACGAGGAGGTGCAAGAGGCAGGCCAGATCCTTAAAATCGACGCCAAGGGTCGCCCCTTTGATGCAGCACTGTTCGGCGAAACGGTGGTGAAGGGGTTCGAGAAGATGTACAACAACCCGCTGCTGAGCGACATCAGCTTGGTGGTCGGTAATGAGAAGTTGCCTGCCCACCGCATGGTCCTCTGCGCCTGGAGCGACACCTTTCGTTCTATGCTCGAAAACAAGGACTGGGCCGAGTCTTCTCTGCACGACCTCCCCATCCACTTGGACGACCCCGAAGATCAGCATCACTTCAAGAACATGCACGTGCCTCCCTCTTTCTCCTCTCAACTCCCCCCCCCCCCAAACCCCAAATCCAATCCTAGTCGCTGGTAGACGGCATTCGATGGCAGGGCCACCAGGACCGCAGCATCTTCGGCCAGGGCTCTGGCGTGCGTGTGTGCACAGGCCTTTCTCACCCTTTGGGTTGGGGGGGACAGGCTGCGATACATGTACACAGGCTCCATCGACTTTGTCTCGGGCGACAACATTGTCCCGCTCATACGCCTGTCGGACTACTACGGCATTCTGTCCCTCAAGGTGCGGTCCACACACACCACTTAGTGGTGTGAGCTCCGTGGGGCGTGCTTAACAAACACGTGCTGGACACCATGGTGTGCCACCAATCGCCTCCTCCAGGAGATATGTGGCGACCTGCTAGGCGAGCAGATCAACGAAGACAACCTGTTCTTCTTGCTCGACATCGTGGAGCAGTTTGACTGCAGGCGTTTGAATGCGCACTGCGGAGAGTTCCTGGCGGAGCACTTTGGCGAGATGTGGGCCGAGCTTCCCGAGCGCCTTATGAGCCTCAAGATCGACACCTGGGCCGAAATGCTCAAGAGCAATGAACTTCACATCCGGTGCGCCGCCTCATCTGCTCACCTCTGCTTGCTTGCCGCTGCTCTTTTTCTCCCATTTATCTATGCATTTAACCGCCAAAACAAACATGTGCACCTCTCTCACCTCCCACGATTCACCGCCCGGGCGCGCAGGTCTGAGGAAGAACTGTATGAGGCGGTCATCAGTTATGCCAACCAGGTGTGTTATGCCCCTTGCACATTGTGGGGTGTTCTTCTTCTTCTTCTTCTTTTGATTCTAGCCACTAACCATGACCACACTTGTTTTCGTTGGACCAGTTCAAGGAGGAGCCGCAGAAGCGAGATCAGGCGCTCACTACCCTGCTTCCCCTCATCCGCTTCCCGTATCTCCGCGCTCGCTTCCTCGTACAGCGGGTGGAGACAGACAAGTCGGTGATGCACCTTCCGATCGTTCATAGTCTCCTCTACGAGGCCTACCGGTTCCGCATGTACCCCACCGCACACACCACCTTCCGCACCGAAGCCCGCAGAGGTAGGCCTATACGCCCACTTGCCCCCCCCCCCCGTTAACGAGACCATTCTCGACCAACGTTTTTTCGCCGCATCGCGCCTCTTTGTTCTAATCGCGCGCGCGTTTCTTATCTCTCTCCCTCTCCCTCTCCCTCTCCCTCTCTCAATCTGACACATCACCCGTGGAGGCTTTCAACGATTTGACCGGGACCACTGCTCGTCGGCGATGCAGCTCAGCGACGACGAGCTCAAGGTCACCCTCTCGAATGCCTCGGGCTGGAACAACGTGCGCTGTGTGTGTCCGCTGTCGCCCTCGTACAACTACGTCGAGTTCAAGGCAGAGAACGGTCCGAACATGATGATCGGCATTGTAGACGGTGACTGCGGCCGCAATGCCTACGCCGGCCAGTTCAGCAACGGGTAGCTGCGCCCTTCCCGTATTGTGTGTGCGCACACACGTGGCCGAGGGCACTGACGCGATCGGCGCAATGTGTGTGTGTGTGTGTGTGTGTGTGTGTGTGTGTGTGTTATTGGCCCGCACCAGTTGGACGTACTACTCGCAGGGCGGGGTGTACCATGCCGGAGGGACTCCCGCAACGGGAGCGCGCTATTCGCCGGGAGACACGGTCGGAGTGGAGGTGGACTTCACCAACGAGGGCAAGATCAACTTCTATCGGAATGGTCAGCTCTCGGTGAGCATCACCGGAATACCCAAGGACAGCACCAACCTGTACCCGGTGGTCTGCTGCAGCGCCATGGGCGACGCTGCGTCCATTGTGGTGGGCGCCGTCTCCCCCGCCGACGAAAAGGCCGGCCAGAAGAAGAAGAGGACTGACTCTACCTCGACCAAGAGAACCCCGCAGGCCACGCCCATGCTTGCTCACCCCGGCTATGACGATCCGCACCCGGGTACTTGGAGCCGCGCGCCTCCCCTCTTCTACCACCCCCTCCCTGACCCCCTTCCTCCCTTGCTTCTCTCGCGCAGATGACCTGGCCTCGGATGATGGCGATTTCTAGCCGACCCGCTGTTTTGTGGTGCCGGCGATTCTCCTTGCCTTGCAGGCCACCCAACAACGATTTTCCCGAATATTTTCTTGCCTTTTCTTTCCCTTCCGCGTAACCCAACAACGCGCCGGGGTTATTCTGTGTTCCCGCCCACAGCGAGCTGGCCGGTGCTCAGCGAGTTGGGGCGTGCTGCTTTTCTGTTTTCCTGTTTTTCGAGCAGAACCACCCCAGCAGGCCCCAGCTCCGCGCACTGCCGCTGTGTTCGCGCTCAAGGAAGAGAAGTAGCGCCAACAACACAAGCCATGTCTCGGCCCGAGGCGCCAGCAGCAGCAGGAGGAGGAGGATGTACCGAGGTGAGGTGGCGGGTGCGGGTGCCGTCAGCAGGAGAGGGACAGGTGGTGTGCGTGGTGGGGAGCTCGGAGGTGCTTGGGGCATGGAACCACGATGCGGCTCTTGAACTCGCCCGCGAGGAGGGCAAGCCCGACGCGTGGTGGGGGCAGGCTCGCCTGGAACGCGGAATAGAGTGCCACTACAAGTACTTCATCCGAGAGGGTGCCGCCATCGCCAAGTGGGAGAGTTGGCGAGAAAACCGCCGCCTTGTGCCTCTCGGGGTGGAGCTGTTTGTTGACGATGGCCGGTTTGGTGTGGAGAGGTCTGCTACTTCCTCCTCGCTTTCCCCCTCCGCTACTCCCTCCGACGTTTGGGAAGATCACGGCTGGCTGGTCTCCGACATCCAGGTGCCCTCCCCTCTACTTTTTCACCTCTGCACGCCACGCGCCCGCTGCCTCCGCACCCCTCACTCCTCCCGCCAGATAGGGGGCAGTACGAATTATTATTCTTATTCTTATTATTATTCACCTTTTTTTAATATACTCCGCAGCTGCGCATCACGCTGGGGGCCAAGAACGTGGCGCACTACGCAAAGCCCCGCACAGCCCCAGTGCAGCTGCACGAATCGAGCGTGCGGGCCCACAAGCTGGTCTTCTCCTCGAAAGACGTGCGTGGCACCACCCGCTCAGTGGCACATGAACGGAAATGGATTCGAGGGACATGCCGGCAACAGCTAACCCATGGGTCTCCCAACCAGCCGAACATCCTGGCCAAGTCGGTGATTCTCGACGAGAATGACGTCCGTGACGAACTCAAGGAGTACACCTTCCACACAACGGGCTTTGCCTCCCTCCATCTCTACGTCGACTTCTTTGCTGCCAACTCTCCGTGCGTCTCCCTCTCTCTCTCTCTCTCTCGCCCTATTCCTGCAAGCGACACTTTGTTCTTATGGGAGAGAGTCGTCCGCTGGCTTGCGCGGGGTGTCGGGTGGGCGTGTAGAGACAGGATAGGTCGTGCCATCATCGTTCCCGCTCTTCTCCGCGACTTGATTGGCACTGCTGCCATCCCCATCGTTTCTCCTGGTGAACACCCCCCCCCCCGGAAACCATTCGCCACACGCCACCCTCCGTGAGGCCATCGGCCGCGCTCATACTTTCGGGCCACGCGCGGCTCCACGCCACGCGCACGCAGACTTGGAGGAGATCGGGGTCTTCGTCTTCGAGTATCTCATAGTGAAGCCCTTTGAGCACCAACACCTAAGCGATGTATTGGCTCGCACATACTGGAGTACTCCCTCCTCCATCTGTTCCTCGCCCCTCCCCCCTTTCCTCCCGTTGCGTTGAGGTTGGAGATCGATTCACTGACGAGCCCGCGCCCTCCTTCTCCCCTTCTTTCCCTCCTTTCGATGCAAAAGAGTCGACCAAGTTTGTGGACGTGGGTCACCGGGGTTGCGGAGCCAATCGTGCGGTATCCAAGAACGGCAAGAAGACCGTCGTCAGTACGCCCCCCCCCACTCAGATCCGCACACACGCACTCCTCCAGCTCAACTCACTGCGGCGGGGCTGGGCCGCAGGCGAAAACACGCTGCTGTCTTTTGTGCGAGCGGGGCAGCTGGGGCGCGGAGCCATCGAATTCGATGTGCAGCTCTCCAAGGACGGCGTTCCGGTGGTAGGCGTTCCCCTCCGACATGTGTGTCCCGGCACATACTGCTGGGCCGCGGGTCTTGCGAGACCTTAGCCCTTTCCCCCCCCCCCAATATGGTCTGCCCGTTCTTTTTCGCTCATCGATGGCCGCGCCAGATCTTTCACGATTTCCTCGTTCCCATCGACGAAAGGGGTCACTACAAGGTGCCCGTGTACTCGCTCACTCTCCAAAAGTTCAAGGAGCTTGCCAAGTGCGGGTGGGTCCTCCGTTCAACTGCTCCCTCCCCTCGCCGACCTTGAGCTGCTGCTGCGGGGGCGAACCTGACCCCTGCCCTCTTGCGCCTCCTGCTGTGGTGCCGTGGTGCGCACTGCTAGCCACTCCTCCTGGAGCAAAGACGCGTCAGGCGCGGCGCCCTACCCTGTTCGCAAGGGCGCGCAACCCAATACTGTCGCCAAGGCCAAGCAAGCGGAGACCAAGGAGGAGCCGCCGGCCCCCTTCCCCTCGCTGGCGGAAAGGCAGAAGCTCATGCGCAAGAGAAACAGCCTCGGCCACGTCTACCAGGACGACGACGACAGACTCCATACCCCTCTCCAGGGTCCGTCGGTGTGGCCCCGCCCTCTCTTCCCGGTGGTGTCTGAACTCGCATGCGCGCGCGCATCCAGATTCCTTTGCCACGTTGGATGAAGTGTTCGACATCGTGCCGCTCTCCACGGGGTTCAACATCGAGATCAAGTATCCCACCACGGAGCAGATCGCGAGGGGCAAAGTCCCTCTCTACCCCGAGCGCAACCAAATCGTCGATGCCGTCCTCAAGGTACGGGCCATCCCCTTACCAACGGCGGTCGCAACCTCCCCCCCCTCTGCGCATCGCGCATCGCTGTACCCACACAACACGCGGCCGCAGGTGGTGTTCGACCACGCCAAGCGCGATCGCTCGATCATCTACTTCAGCTCGTTCGATCCGGACATATGCATCATGCTCAGCCTCAAGCGTATTCCGCACCCCATCCCCCCCCCTCCGTTGGCTCGCCTTCGTGAGCGCGCGGCAGCGACATGCATCAGATGTGGGGGGGGGGGCTAAACAACAGCGGCGGTGGTGGGTGTGCCCGGTGCAGAGCCGCGATATCCGGTGTTCTTCTTGACGCAGGGAGGGTCCAAGCTCGGACTGGACCACCGACGCAACTCTGTGCCCCAGGCCATCCGCTTTGCCAAATCCGGTGCGTGTGCATGTCCGCCCGCGCTGCGCGCTTGGGTTTTCTTCTCTCTCTCTCTCGCTCGACGCTGACGACCTTGCCTTGCGCACATATTATTTGCCTTTGCAGTCAACCTGTTGGGGCTGGTGGTGGAGGTGCAGCCGTTGTTGGACGCCCCGGAGCTCATCAAGCTGGTCAAGTCGTCCGGCCTGCTCTTGGCCACTTACGGCAGCTCCAAGTAAGTCCCCCGCCCCTGGCCCCGCCTCCACGTGTTCGCCTCCTTTGCTCCGCTGCCTCACGCACCCCTGTCCACCGTGCAGCAACGAACAGGAATACGTACGGCTGCAGGAAGAGATGGGGGTCGATGCGGTCATCTCCGACCACTTGATCATCCCACGCCTCGCTGGCGCCAGCTAGAGCGAGCGAGCGAGCGAGCGAGCGAGCGAGCATATGCCACTCGAGTGGTGGTGGGGGCATAAAACGGGCCAACGGACAAATGGGCGAACGGCGGAGTGCGGACAAATTGAGGGGGGGGGCAATACACAAAGCGGAGCCGAGCTATTTTTCCTGTCCCGCTCCGCTCCGAGGTAGTAGTAGTACATCTCCTCCTCCTTCAAGGCCTTCCCCCCTGCAATCTCTTTACCGCAAGAAGAAATGCAAAGCACGGATCACACCATCCCCAAGATCGGGTCCATGGCCGAGGACAAGGTGGCCAGCGAAGTTGCCGAGTACGTGCGCTTCCACAACGATAACCAGGAGGACCGCACGGCCGAGCGCAAGGGCAAGTATGCGGCAATGGTTAACGCCTACTACAACCTTGCTACGGACTTTTACGAGTGGGGCTGGGGCCAGTCCTTCCACTTTGCCGTCCAGGCGTACACCGAGTCCTTCCAGACCTCCATCGTTCGTCACGAACACTACCTCGCCCTCCGCCTCCGTACCTCTCCCCCCTTTGATGTGTTTTTTTTTTTTTTTTACTTTTCTTTGTGTGATTATTTGTTTTTTTGATTGGCGATTTGAGTTGAGCCCAACTCCTGTTGTTGTTGTTGTCGGGGGGGGGATCCCCATAGGTCTGGAGAAGGGGTGGCGGGTGCTCGACGTGGGTTGTGGCGTGGGCGGTCCTGCCCGCAACATCGCCCACTTTGCCAAGTGCCACGTCACAGGCCTCAACAACAACCAGTACCAGGTGCCCTGTCAACAACCCCCCTCCCCTCCAATCCCTCAGCGCTTCGTGCGCGCGCGCGTGTCGCTGTGGCGGACAAGCGGCGATGAACCTCACGTGGCGCGGGTGTGTTTGTGGGTTGTTCGTTCGCCTGCTGGTGGCGGCAGGTGGACCGCGCTACCGCGCTCACCACTAGGCAGGGCCTGAGGGAATCGGCCAACTTTGTCAAGGGAGACTTCATGAAGCAGCCCTTCGAGGACAACACCTTTGACGCGGTCTATCAGATCGAGGCGACGGCCCATGCTCCCGACAAGGTGGGATGCTACAAAGGTAGGCGGCGCCCAAGCGTCTTTCCCGCGCGTGAGGATTGGGGGGGGAGCTGCGACAGCCCCGAGCTCAACACCACTTTCCCGTCGTCGTTCTCTCTTCTCTCTCTCTCTCTCTCTCTCTTCTCCCCTCGCCCCACCTCGCCCCACGCAGAGATCTTCCGCGTGCTGAAGCCGGGGCAGCTGTTCGGCGGATACGAGTGGTGCCTGACCGACAAGTACGACCCCTCCAACCCTCAGCACCGGCAGATCAAGAAGGTATTGTTTTACTCCTCCTGCTGCGCTCACCCTCCCCCCTCCCCCTTGCGGCAGCAGCGCCTCCGCCCCCATTTCTCCCCTCCTCCCCTCACGCATTCGCGGTGCTGCCCCCTTGTCCACCCGCCCGCCCACTCACCCCACTCGCTGTGCGTGTGTGTAGGGAATTGAGGAGGGAGACGGACTCCCGGATATCGCCACCTGCACCGAAGTGGTGGAGGCCCTGAAGGAAGCTGGCTTCGAAATCGTCGAGGCCTTCGACGCGTACGCACTCCCCGGTCCCGCCGCAATGGAGGGGGGAGGCGGTGGATCCAACTCACTCGGGCCCTTCTGGGGCGTCCGCCTCATGCAGGGCCCACCTGCACCGCCCCGACTTTGATTACCCGTGGTACTACTACCTCACTCCGGGCTACAACCGTCCCTCTCGCTTCCAGGTATACACCTTCCCCCCCCCCCCATGCCCCCGTCCTCTCGCATCTGCGCATTCGTTTGTTGTTGTTGTTGCTGCTGCTGCTGCTGCTGTTGTTTGGTTGTAACACTGCAACTTCCTTTCCCGTTGGCTCGAGCAGTTCACACCTGCGGGCAAGTACCTCACCAAGAAGGTCCTTGGGGTCGCCGAGAAGCTGCACATCGTGCCTGCCGGTACCAACGGTGTCTCTGGGTTCCTGATGACCGGTGAGCCACCCCCCCCCCCGCGCCAAGTAGCCGCGGCGAGGGCTTTTTGCGAGGCTTGGAAGGCTAACGCAGGGGGGGGGATGGTGCTGTCTGTGCGTGCACCACAGCTGCCGAGGCCCTATCGGCAGGAGGCGAGCAGGACCTGTTCACCCCCATGTTCTTCCACCTCGCGCGCAAGCCTCTGGACAACTGAGCAGTCTTGGTTGTTTTTGGTTCGTGGTTCTTTTGCAATTCGGCGGTTTCAACAACACCGAGCAGGAATGAATAGATCTCGCCCACCAGGCCCAGCACAGCGGTGTGGCGCCACGGACGAAGCTGGCCTTGCCTGGCCGTAGGGGGGTGGGGTGGTGGGGGGGGGGCAGGCGACTCAGTTGCCGCGAGAGGCCTTGATCTGGTTGCCCGCCACCGACAACACGGCTTCTTGCGTGCCCTTGCCTACAGCACCCCAACCCCCAAAAAAACCGGTTGGGTGAGCAAAGAAAAGGGTGAAGGTGGTGGTGGGGGGGGAAGGGTCGTGACGTGTTGGTACCAATGTCCGCCTCCACCCTCTCAAAGGCTGACAGCGATGCGGTCATGTTGGTTGACAAGAAATGAAGTTCCTCGGCAGAGAGCTGCACCACCACAACCACCACCACCACCACGCATTCACCCAATGAGCGCCCAATCACCGAGGTGACACGCCGAGAGGAGGAGAAGTGGGGGTACATTTTCGCCCAGCTTCTTGAGGGCGGTTAGGATCTCGAGCGCTTGCTGCGTGTAGGCGTCGGTCGACAACTTGCCCAGCTTCAGGTCCCTCTGCTCTGGAAAAAAACCACAATACCCATAAGCACCTGGTGCCAGCCTGGTGCCCCAAGCACGTAGCGGAAAGAGAGGAGAGAGGAGATTGCCTTGAGTGCATCTAGACGACCGCGGAGCTGCCCAGGCTGCTTCTTGGCGAAGAGGCCAATGACCTCTGGTGTGTGGAAGGCCTCACTCACAGCGGCTTGAATGGCCTGTACGATATGAGGGACGCCCAAGGATCGGACCAGGCGCAACCAGCTGTGGTGAGCGACACGATGCGGACGTGTGTACTATTATTATCACAATGCAAAGGGAACAGGGCGGTACGAGCTGGATGGAGCCAAGATCGTTAACGAGAGAAAGGTCGCCAGCGGCGGTCTTTCGGAGGAAGGCCTGGAACTCGCGCATCTGCTGAAGGGTTTCTTCTTTCGTTTCGCGATATTCGTCAGGTTCCATCTCTTCGCGCAGCTCCTCCAGGTCCTGAAGCTGCGTAATCAGCCGATTGAGCTGGTCTTGAATGTTGGCCCGCAACTTGGCCGTCTCATCTTTGCCCCGCGACGCCATCTCTCGAGAGACCTGATTAATGTGGGGCAAGGGCGAGTTTTTTTTAGTCGACGCAATCAGAAGGAAAGCAGAGGAAAACACCCGCAGGAATAGCTGTCGACGTCCTCTTTTTTTTTTTTTTGGTTTAGGCACTAGAGAAGCAACGCGCAGTAAAACAAGATTGTCACAGCAACAAATG
Source organism: Acanthamoeba sp. SK_2022b (assembly GCA_027943245.1). NCBI lineage: Eukaryota > Discosea > Longamoebia > Acanthamoebidae > Acanthamoeba > Acanthamoeba sp. SK_2022b. Next base: position 3,626 of record JANDJZ010000602.1, on the reverse strand, counting down.
GCGAACAACGTGGATCAGGTTTTCGAATTGATTGCGAAGAACGTAGCAGCTGACCCTGGTCTCGTAAAGAGGGTAGGTGGCGTGTACCACTTCGACATCGACGGCAAAGCGTGGACCGTGGATTTGAAGAATGGCAATGGCAGCGTAAAGCCTGGGAAGGAGGGTAAAGCTGATTGCACCATTACCATCAAGGGCGACGATTTCTTGAGCCTTGCGGCGGGTACTCTACTATAGTAGCCAAGATAGATCTTCTTGAAAACCATTTGAGGCTCAGCGCTGCTCTTGTTCCGTATCTAGGCAAGCTCAATGGCCAAACGGCATTCATGCAAGACAAGCTCAAGCTAGGCGGCAGTACCCTTTCCAGACCTTTCGTTTTGCGCATCCGCGAGAGCTCTTCCTTAACAGGCCTACCACAGACATGGGCTTGGCCATGAAGCTTGGACAGCTTTTTGAAAGCAAGAGCGGAGGAGCTGCGCCGCAGCAGGCGCCCAGCGGTGCGGTTGAAGTTGCGTTCAACGAGATCAAGAAGAACATCTCCGCTGGTACCCCCCTGAACACACATTTGTGGTTTTTTACAAAACACTTTCTAAGCTTGCGCAACTTGAAACTTAGATCCAAGCCTGGTGAACAAGATCAACGGTGTCTATCAGTTCGACGTCACTCTTGCCTCGGGTGAGGTCCAAAAGTGGACCGTCGACCTGAAGACAGGTACGGCGGAGGTCTTTTTCCTTGTATAAACAGCTCCAGGGACTTTTCTTACCCTCCCCTGTTCTTCGTGTCAGCGCCTGGCGGCGTGTCCAAGGGCGCTCCACCCAAGGCGGACTGCACCCTTGCCCTCAAAGAAGCTGACTTTGTGTATGTTTTTCTCCAACTCGTGCACACCTTGTGCGCCCCAGGCTGACAACCCTTTCCATCAGGAACATGCTCACCGGCAAGGCTGATGGCCAGAGCCTTTTCATGCAGGGGAAACTCAAGATGACTGGCAGTACGCTCTCTCCCCTTTAGCTGCTCTGGCCACTTGTTTAACTGGCGCTTATTCATGCAGATATGGGCCTGGCCATGAAGCTTGGGCAAGTAGTTGCTTCCAAGCAGCCCCAGCAAGCTAAGTTGTGAGCCAAGTGCCCACTCCTCCCCAAGACTTTGGTTGTTTTAGGCTGAGTGCACACATTACTTTCTCAACCCCCCCCAATGCACTTGCCCTCTTCTTGTTGAGGCATTTTTCCCCTCCTACGGTGGCGCGAAACCTTAGAGATGGTGGTGGCTTGGGGAGGAGGACCGGTGTGGTGTGCGGGAGGACGATAGGAGGGGCACAGCTGACCCTAGGCGTTGTCCATGAGCGAGACCGGTCCCTCCCGCTCCATCAGCTCTCACGCACGTCGCCTGCACCTCCGTCCTCTGAACCAAGGCATGTAGTAGAATTTTTAATTTGTTTTACTCTTGGCGTGTGAGAGTAGAGCATGGCTGAGCTCAGCCACCAGCTGCAGTAGTTTAATATATCTTTTATTTTTGCATTTTAAGCTTAAGCCCAGCGCAAACAGGTGTTGGGAGCGTGGTATGTTGCCTTGGCTGCACCTTCAACCGCATGGGGAAATGCCTTGGGGGCAGGGATGCGTGTTCAAGGCGCGGGAGTCGCGTGGACCTCTTCTGGCCTTGCCTTCTTCGTGTCCCTTTCCTCGCCCTCCTCCTGCTCCCGCAGGAGAGGTGTCTGGGTCTCGATGTCATGGGCAGCACTGCCGCCCTCGACAGGCTTGTCGGACGACTGCGCAGCAGGAGACGAACAGGCGACACCCGCCTCTGGATCATCACTGGGCGCGGCTGAGCGCGGCAACGGTAGGAGGAGAGGCTGCTGCTGCTGCTGCTGATGTAGCTCTGGCAAGGAGGCGTTGGCGAGCTGTTGTACGCGGCAGAGCTCCGTCCACACCTCCATCGAGTCGCGGAACCTCCAATCCGCATGTCGCCGCAGCATCCTCGCTATGCAGTCGCCCAGCGGCGTCCCTGTAAGTACATCCCACCCCGTCCTCCCCAAATGCGTCGCATGTTAGTGGCACGGCGAGGGGGATCGGGAAGGCGTTTGGCGGTTCCCGACCCAGCGACTCAGCCCTGTGGCGGGCGAGGCCCGTGGCGATGGTTTGGCTGCTCGGGCCGTCATCCGGACCGAGGGCGGGAGCGCCGCGGTAGAGGTAGTACAGCACCAGCCCCACCTGCGCCAAACCGGGAGAAGCGAGCAGAGAGATGTTATTGCGTGTGTTTTTTGTTTGTTTGTTTGTTTGTTTGTTTGTTTGTTTGTTTGTTTGTTTGTTTGTTTGTTTGTTTGTTTGTTTGTTTGTTTTGTATACTTGGCCAAAACCTTTGGTCTCAACAGCAAGCAAGCAAGGTCCCACTTGCACGAATAATAACGCCAAGGGATAGGTTTTTCTTGGGGGGGGGGGGCGAGGAATGAGGCTCACCTGGTAGATGTCCGATTGGTGGGTGGTGTAGCCCGCCACAATGAGCTCGGGCGCCACATCTGTTGCAAGCATTGCTTGGTGAGGCGGGGTCACGACAGTCCGCGTGGTTCATGTATGAATGATGGTGGCGTTTCGGAGTGGGGCGCGGAGAGCGACAAGCATTGACACACGGATGGACACGGACCGTAGGGCCGACCGATGTTGGTGTAGGCCGGCAGTCCGCGGTCGCCGGCCTGTCCGAAGTTGAACTTGCTGATGCCTGCCTCCATCGACCGGACCGGCATCACCACCGCCCATCACCCCCCCCCCCACCCCACAATCCCCAATCGTCGTTGTCAGCAAACACAGGTCGGCCGAAAACCGCTAGCGGCCGTGGCGAGGAGGAGAGCGAACCAAAGTCGGTGATCTTGATCTGGTAGGGGGAGGGCCCCGACTCGCTGCGCACGTAGAGGATGTTGTCGTTCTGCAGGTCCCTGTGGATCACCTGCGCATGCCCCTCCAAATGAGGTGATGGGACCATCGGGGCTGTGCATCGTGCAGCTTTCCGGTGGAGATGATGATGGTGATGGTGGTGGTGATGGTGATGATGGTGATACCGAGTGGCTGTGGATGTGGTGCAGTCCTGGACCGGGGGCGTGGGAGCTTTAGCTATTTTGCCACCGTCACGACGAGCTCAAGACTCAGCGCGTAAGCGGCGGTGTACCAGCAAGCATCTGGCCAGCGATAGCGATGACGTGGTCGAAGGGGAGGGGTCCGGTCTGCTCCACGAGCTGCCTGAGCGATCCGTGGCACTCCTCCACAATCAGGTAGTACAGTCCTGCAGGCATCCACCCCCCCCCCCCGGTATACGGCCACGCGGCGTCCGAGTCGGTCGAGTGAGGGCGACGGTGGTACACGCCGGCGCCGGTCCGTACCGTAGTACTCGAACATGTCGTAGATCTGGATGATGTTGGGGTGACGCAGGGACAAGAGGAAACGCGCCTCCTTCTGCCACTCGGCCTCTGTCTCGTGCTTGGGCTTGAATCTGCACGCGCGCAGACATTCAACCCCCCCCCCTCTCCCCCCAGGCAATGGGTGGGTGGGGTGATTGCGATGACCATCGGCCGACAAGCAAGGGGGAGGCGAGGGAGGCGCACGTCTTCAAGATCTTCATAACGAAGCTCTGCCCGAAGAAGTCGG
>JANDJZ010000600.1:0-11336 GCA_027943245.1 Acanthamoeba sp. SK_2022b | reverse complement strand
TGAGAGGGGTGCTGCATTGATTGCAGTTTGGTCCCGTGTCCTCAAACTTGGTCTGGAAGCATTGGGGGCAGTAGTAGCGGGGTGGCGGCGGGTGGGTGCCTGCGTGTATTAACGCAACAACAACAACAACAACAACAACAACAACAACAACAACAACAACAACAACAACAACAACAACAACAACAACAACGGAACAATAGCATCATATAGGGTGAATAGGGATGGATGCTGGTCACGCAGCAGCAGAAGAAGAAGCAAAAAGCAAGAGGAGAGACTGACCCACATAGGCGTAGTAGAGCTTGACGAAGGAAGGGCGCGGGAGAGCGAGCATGGTGATGTACTCGCCCAACTGCGCGTAGAGCCACCGCCAAAAGTCATCCCGCCGCTCCTCGCCGGCCAACTTCTCGATCTTCTTCATGTACTCGAGCCCGATGTGGTCGATTAGGGGCTCGTCGGCTCCTCCCTTGGCTCGGCGCTTTTCCCGCGCCTTCGTACGGGCGCTCTGCGGAGAGAAAGAGAGAGAGAGAGAGTCACCATCGACCCTCCGCACACACACACACACACACACACACACACACACACACACACACACACACACACACACACACAACACACAACACACAACACACAACACACAACACACAACACACAACACACAACACACAACACACAACACACACACGTGTAGCATAGCCGATGGGCTGGCAGATCCGCGTGCCTTGGGTTGGGTCGATGTTTGCTTGTCGTAGAACGGGTAGATGCTCTTCACGGCATAGGTCTTCCCTCGGTACACCATCCGACGCACCAGGCCATCCGCCCCGCTGCCTATGACCTGCAGGGGAGCGAGGGAGAGGGAGAGGGAGAGAGGGAGGGGCTGTGAGCTGGGCCGCCGAGAGGATTCCTGGTCACCGCGAGGCAGAGAGGGAGAGCAGAGGCGCGTACCTCGCTGAAATGGAACTGGGCGGGATTCGCGTGGAGGAACTCCATGCGCTCCATGGTGAGGTCGACTGCAGGCACCCAACGACAAATACAAATGCAATAATGAACAAATAAAATTAAACAAATAAATGTAAACAAACAAACAACGAGGGAGAGAGGCATGGCGAGGGGGAGGCGCGTACAGGCAAATTTGAACGCGGAGAGGCTGGTGGTGGGGTAGGTGAAAGTGAGCTTGTGGAGAATGGAGAAGGTCTGGAACGCGTGGGCATATTCGGGCGGCAAGGCGAGCTGTTGGAGCTTCTCGCCGAAGCGCTTGGTGAGCTTGAGCAGGGCCCACATGTCGGGAAAGCCCTCGGCCGTGCAGAGCACCGTTATGAGCGAGACGTCATTCCACTTGTAGAGCACATTGGTCACCAACCTACGCCAGCCACCGCCACCACGCCAGGACGAATGAGTGACATGACATGCCTGACCATCAACCGCCACTCCTGCTCCTCCAACAACAAACAACAAGCAACAAACAACAAACAACGGTCTCGTACCGGAGGAGTTTGCCCAGGTCGTACAGGTACCAGAGCTTGGTGCAGGCCATGCCCGTGAAGAACTGGCGGTCGGACAGCGCCTCCAGCGAGGCGAGGAAGTACCTCACGCCTTCCACGTTGGTTGGGATGATGGGCGACTGGTCCTTCCTCCCGCCTCCTCTCCCTCCCGCACAACTCTGCGACTTGGCCAGCCACAACCCAATCGTATCTGGCCACACCACACCACACCACACCACACCACACCACACCACACCACACCACACCACACCACACCACACCAGCTCCGCCCATGAGTGACCCGAGTACAGCAGAGGGGAGTTTTGTGCCAGCAGCACGACGGTGCAGGCTGCTAACCCCCTACCGAAGAACTGGAGGCACGCCACGACGTCCAGATCGCTGGCGAGGCCGCCGCTCTCCTCTCGCCCCTTGGCCGTGTCGAGAAGCTCCCGAAAGTCGCGCTCGCTGGCCACGTCGGCCAGTCCCACGCACCTCGGCATTTTCCCTGTGGCGCCACGTGGTGTGGGGTTGGTTTGGTTTGTTGGCCCGAGGGAGAGGGAGAGGGAGAGGGAGGGGGGGGGCAAGTACATTGGAGAAGCGCAAGGTCGTGCAGGAGCTCGGGGCTCCCCGAGGTGAAGAGGTGGAACCGGTGGCGCAGGAGCCGTCCTACCCCAAACTGCTGCTTGGTGCACTGTTCCTGTAGGGCACGTACATCTCCCGTGTCCTTGTGCGCGCCTTGCCCGTGCTGCGGTTGAAGAGGTGCAACGGACAGGAGCAGCCGCTCCACCACTCCTGCGGCCCACTCCCCTGCACCTCCTCCTCCAGCACCACCACCGCCAGCGGTGCCCCCGCCAGCGCCAGCACCACCAAGGGCGGCGAGCCAAGAGCCTGCCGATGCCACAACGGAACCCAAGGAGGGCACAGCTCGCCCCCACCCCTGCACGTCCTTCCTCGGGCCTTCCTGCTGGCGCCCCTCCATCGCGCAATGGTGTTTTGTGGTGACTGCAGAAGAACGCTTTTTTTTTCTTTTTGATTTTTCCATTTTCATATTCCGAAATGAAAACAAAGAAAACTCTCCCTTTTTCCTTCCCTTTTCATTCGTACGACATGACCATTTTTGGGGTCGTGCTCAAGCATCACTAACATGCAGGCGCCAGCCTCTGCCAGGCGCGCACAACTGGCAAAGAAGCCCAGTGAACATTGCTGGCTGCGGCACTGCCACAGTCAACACACTGTACACATCAAGTTTGTCTCCTTTCTCTCTCTATCTGTGTGTGTGTGAAGTGCAAAGGGCAGCCTATGTGTTGTTGTCATCAACAGCATGTCCTGTCTGCTTTTATGGCATGGAGCGTCACTGTGTCATTCTTCTTGTTGTTGTTGTTCTCATTTCTGGAACCATCTCCTCCATGTGGTTCTCACTCACAGAGCAAATGCACCACACACTTGGCAGCTACAGTCTTTCCACTTTCACACATGTTCACATGAACATGTGCCTGTGCATACGAGTAGAAGGAGTTGCAGGGCTGTCTGTCATCATTGACATGTCATGATCATTAGGGGGGGGAGAGTTAAAAAGGTGTGGGTGCCCATTCCCTCTTTTTCTTTGCTTTACACCCACATAAAGCTTCTACTCTCCTCTTCACACCACACCCACAATGACCACTCAAAGGACCATTAACAAGTACAAGCCCCTGGCCCCACTCCTTGCTAACACACCCCTCAGTGTGCAGAAAGCATGGAAGTCTGTAAGGGACAGGCCTCCTACACCACACCCAGTGAAGAAGACCAGGTCTTCAACACCAGCTACACACCAGCAGAGGCATGTAGCCCCTCCCCCACAAGCCACTAACCCTCACATGCAGGCCACAACAACAACAACAACAACAACAACAACAACAACAACAACAACAACAACAAAGAGATTCACTACAGGCCCTACACACCCACAGAGGTACATGCCCCCTCCCCCACAAGCCACTAACCCTCACATGCAGGCCACAACAACAACAACAACAAGGAGACCCACTACAGGCCCTACATGCCCACAGAGGTATGTGCCCCCTCCCCCACAAGCCACTAACCCTCACATGCAGGCCACAACAATGACAAGGAGACCCACTACAGGCCCTACACACCCACAGAGGTACATGCCCCCTCCCCTGCAAAGCACTAAACCTCACATGCAGGCCACAACAACAACAATGATGACAAGGAGACCCACTACAGGCCCTATGCGCCCACAGAGGTACATGCCCCCTCCCCTGCAAGCCACTAAACCTTGCATGCAGGCCACAACAACTACAAGGAGACCCACTACAGGCCCTACACGCCCACAGAGGTATGTGCCCCCTCCCCTGTGAGCCACTAACCCTTGTGTGCAGGCCATGATGATGACAAAGAGACCCACTACTGGCCCTATGTGCCTGCAGAGGTACATGCCCCCTCCCCTGCAAAGCACTAAACCTCCTGTGCAGGGCAGGGCTATGACAAAGAGGAGCACAATCACAACAGGGCTAGGCAAATAACAACAATGGCCCATGTCTCATGTCCATGTCCACACTGATGCCATGAGGGCTAGGGCACCAGGGGTACATCAAGACTTGATTCCCTGCCCCACCCAGCAATGGAGGGGACCACCCAGTCACTTCACATGAACAGCTATGATGCTGGTATCACCTCCATATCTTGTGTGCCTGTGCCTGGTTATTTTGTGGTCTAGTAGGCTCTTTCAAACACTGGTGCTGGAGGAAGGTCCTGCAACAGGCATCTCCAGAATGTCCTCCAGGACAGCCCCTTGCTCACACAGGGGGAGCAAAGAAGAATGCCACCAGCCCGTGGTTTTTATGGTCTGCAGACCAGAGGACATTCCGGAAATGCCTCGTTACTAAGGCTACCACGTGAAGTGCCTGGGTAGGGGTGTGATTATAGAAATTTCATCGGAATCGCAGTTTCCTGGATGAATTTTTGCGTGTTGGTCCTAATTAGGTAATTTTTAATAAACACGATTTTCCGCCACCAGTTTCTCATCCTTTTCTTTGGGTGGGGAAGCGAGCGGGCCATTTAATGAAATAGCCACTCTCTCTCCCCGGCTTCGCGCACGGCTTCGTCTTCACGGCCAGTTGTGGCCGTCGTCGGTTCGCGCAGGGCCACCTGGCGCATCGTCTCCTCCATCCTCAAGAAGGAGGAGGACCGACCGGAAAAGATCGAGATGAGGATCAAGCACGCTCGCGCTCTTGCCCAGAAGGTTGAGGCCAGCGGCGGGAGTCGCCCAAGCGCGCGCGAGCTCGACGAGCACCGACAGCGAGCGCGCCGATCAGGGAGGAGGAGGAGATGTCCGCATGGCTCGAGGCGCTCGAGGTCACTGCGCAGAGGGCGAGCCAACACGGGAGATGGCTCGCCGCCCTCTGCGCAAAGGGAGGAGAGCGAGTGTATGTACACGGACGGTGGTGGCCAACAACGAAGAATCGGAAGCCCAAAGGCCAAGTGAAGGAAGCCGATGGCCCGCGGGGGGGGAGGGACATCGACACCTCACGCCGCATTCTCTCTCTCTTCTTTTTCGGGTCACCGGTTCTCAAGCACATGTGTGCTGCCTTGATCGGGGGGAGCAGTGCAGTCGACCGGTGGTGAACGCGGCAAGTTCGAGCAGTGCCGCGGCCCATCTTGACCTCATCTATCGTCGCGACCCTCGCCCTCTTGTGCAGAGCGCAGGCGCGTGACGGCGAGGTCGGAGCGGGGATGGCGAACCCCGCGAAGGCCACCGCGGCCTTGATGGACGCTACTACGTCGTGGTAGGGTCTACGCCGCCGCTTGCTCCTGCTCGGTTTTTTCAACAAGGACGAACAGTGTTCTTCAACAAGGATTTTGCCCGCACGTTCCCGCCCGAGCGACCCTCGCCCGCCAAGTGCGTCGCTCCTTCCACTTGCACACGCAAGCCCACTGCTAACGCGCTATGTTGTCTTTGTGCTGCTGTACGCGCGTGTAGCACAATGAAGAAGAAGGGCATCACCATCTTGTTCAACCTGCTTCCTCGCCCTGAGCTAGTCAAGTCCAACGACGTTCCCCATAGCCCCGGTACTGGCAACCCCCCTCTGCGGCCTGCCCTCCGCGAGTCGGGGTCGAGCCTGCAGCCTGACACTCACGTCACAGAGGCTACGCGCCGCCTTCTTCAGGTTTGGCAAGTACCTCAACAAGATGCTCGGTCGACACCACACCTCTCCCCAGTTCTGGCACGCCCTCAAGCGCGCCCTGCTGCAGAAGTTCGCCGTGCGTAGTCCATCACAAGCAAGCGTGGCTTTTCAGTGTCTCCTCCCTCCGGCCTCACGCTGCGTGGGCTCGACGTGAAACCGTTTTCCCGTCAGAAATGCCTTCTGGACCACGAGCTGGACAACAGCTACGACCTGCGCCAGAGGATCAGCGTCGCGGATCTGTTTGCTCGCCTTCAGGAACTCGCCCCCCCCCCCCAACATCTTTGTGCTCACCGAAGAGGCGCGCAAGGTACTTTGCAGATGTTCAATTTTTAGCCATTTTCTTATTTATAATTAATTATTAATTTTATTGAGAACCGTAGGACTTTGGCACGGCTGTTGCGGCCCTGAGCCAGACATGGGACCAGACGCCGCCAGACTTCAAGCTCCTTCCGTCAGACTTGCGGCCGCTCGCCGCTGCGATCAAGCACATGAATCTCATCGGTTCTCTTCTTTGCCCATCCGCCCGCGCCAATCAATGCACACGCGCCGTATATGCGTGGCCTTCGTTGGTCTATCTCACTCTTCTATGGTCGCAGATATCGCCGAAGCAAGCGCCATGTTCTACGGCAGCTTGGACGAGAAGGGCAACGACCAAGTGCGGCTTCTGATTCAGGGCCTTGGAAAATTCCAGGTCGGCACCGAGCTCCCTCCCCCCCTCTCTCTCTCTCTCTCTCTCTCACACACACACACACACACACACACTGATTTCTTTGTTTCGGTGTCCATAGATCGCCGTGCGCAAGATGCCATTCATCGATGCCGACACTGTTGTGTCCTTGGGCGACATGCTCGTGCTGCGTGCCCAGGAATGCGCGTTGGCCAACCATCGGTACCCCTCTCTCTCTCTCTCCCGGCAGCCAACACTCAACGCCAGTTGAGTGTAGGTCACGTCGTGCGTGTGTGTGTGTGTGTGTGTGTGTGTGTGTGTGTGTGTGTGTGTGTGTGTGTGTGTGCTTATGTTATGCGTGTGACTGGTGATGGCAACGCGGCATCAGAACTGGAACAAAGGCGCAAGGTGCCCTTTGCGGCGGACGTGGTGGTGGGGGGGGGACAAGTTTGGCTGCGATCACCGACGGGCTGACGCCTGCAGAACTACTGGCCTGCTGTCGGTACGCAAACTGCGCGCCTACCCCCCTCTCTGCATGAACCGCGCGCACACAATGAACGAAGGCACACGGGCAACGGTCCAACTGACGCTGCGACGGCACACAGGGAGGGAGGCGGCGTTGCTGGCACTGATCAAGAGAGGACATGAGCGCTGCGGAAGTGCCCCATCATGTTTGTTGGTGTTTGAGCGGATTGGATGTTCAAAACGAACATCAAATACAAGGGAGGAAATGCAGTTGCCATCGCTTCGTGATGCCCCGAGAGAAGTGAGCCGCGCACAAGGCCGCGTCGCCGCGAAGCTGTGGCGCGGACCTCGAATTTGGGGCACGAGCCGCGCGGCGCGTCATTGGCGAGAGCAGCATCCATGGCTGCCATCGGCTGGCGGAGGGCCCTAGTGCGGTGGGGCAAGCACACGTGTGCTGCCTTGATCGGGGGAGCAGTGCAGTCGACCGGTGGTGAACGCGGCAGCGTGCATCACCACGGCCCATGACTCACGGCGGCCAGATCATCATGAGCCCCCGCCGTCCACGAGAAGCTCTCGGACATTGGCGCGCTGTCGGTGCTCATCGAGCTTGCGCGCTTGGGCGACTCCCTCTCCGGCCTTGAGCAGGAGATGAAGCCATGCGCGAAGCCGGGGAGAGAGATAACTCCTTTAACATGCCATTTTAAGTTCGGGCGAGGCTGCAATAAGGCGCGGGGTGAGCTGTGTGTGTGAAGCGTGACGCGGACAACTTCTTGACGCCGCGGGGCAGCCAAACGAAGGAGTTCATTAACGCGGCGTTTGACAAGCTCCAGCTCAACGTCACGCTGGGCTGCTCGCCCGCCACCCTCCTCCCCTACGCCAGCCCCACCAGCCTCTACCACTTGTACGTCGAAACCATCATTCCTACCGTTGTATGCTCACGACACACGACACACGACACACGCACACGACACACGACACAACACGACGCCCAACTTTGCTCTTTGCTCTATCGAACAGCAAGGACAGACGCCGCCCCTGTGGCATGTCGGCAGGCAGGACCAGCAGGAGCACCCAGACAGCAGGCTTGGCCTACCACTTTTGCCACTGGCGGCCCTATGGCCGCAAGTTGAGGAAATCCAGGGACTTCTTGCTGCCAGGTGTGGCAGAGTTTGTTGCTGCCAATGCCAAGCTCTTTGACATTGTGTCAAGCCTGTTCCATTGTGAGTTTGCTGGCCTGGCAAAATGGTACAGTGAGTTTGATCTTGGGGAGGAGTGCCCTTTCAGACCATTCCATGCATGTGCTTTCAATGTGTCTGCTGATGCTGGCCTGCATCATGACTGCTGTGATGTTGCTGAGGGCCTCAGTGTGGTGCTGCCCTTTGGCAGCTTAGAGTTGGGTGAGTTGTGTGTGCCTGAGCTGTGTGCAAGGCTCCACCTCTGGCCAGGTGATGTTGCCTTTTTGAACATGAGCAAGTTGCTTCATGGCAACTGGCTTGTGGAGGGCTCATGACACTCTCTGTCACTCTTTTGTCCTGACTCCAACTTTTTCCCACCCCTTAGCGATGTGCCTATCATCCAGCAGAGCTGGATGCTGCCTCCAGCTGCAAGTGGCTATGAGTGCCACCAGCAACACAGCTGCCACAAGAGGCCACATAACACCAAGAGTCAGGCCTCACTCTCTCTCTCTCTCTCTCTCTCTACAGTAATACAGCTGCATCAAAACAAAAAACGGTGATCAGGTAAATAAAGCATGTTGATGTCATTGCATCCAGACTAGCAATGTTTAGGAGCCCAACAAATGACAAGGAGTTTGACCACCTTTGATAAGTGGTTTGTTCATCAGTATGCAAGGCTGGACAGCCCAATCCCAACTGCAACCTCCCCAGTGGAGTGATCACTTGATCCAATTTGATTTTCTCCCCAGTCACCACACTACACTACATAACAACACCACAACACTACTTCACCCAATTTGGGAAGGGGTCCCCTCCCAGGGTCTGTGGTGTTTGTAGTGCGGTTGTGATGTTGTGGTGGTGTGGTGCTGTTGTGCTGGTGTTGTGGTGATGGTGTGGTGGTGCTGTTGTGGTGGTGTTTGATTGTGTGGTAGTGGTGTGGTGATGTTGTGGTGGTGCTGTTGTGGTTATGTTGTGGTGCTATGGTAGTGATGTTGTGGTGATGTTGTGGTGGTGTGGTGCTGTTGTTCTGGTGTTGTGGGTGATGGTATGGTGTTGTGCTGGTGTTGTGGTGATGGTGTGGTGGTGTGGCGATGCTGTAGTTATGGTGTTGTGGTGATGTGGTGTTGTGATGTTGTGGCGGTGGTGTGGTGATGTTGTGGTGGTGTGTGTGGTGGTGATGTTGTGGTAATGTTTGTGGTGGTGTTGTAGTGGTGTGGTGGTTGTGTGGTAGTGGTGTGGGGATGTTGTGGTGGTGGTGATGTTGTGGTTGTGTTGTTGTGGTGTGGTGGTGATGTTGTGGTGGTGGTGTTGTGATGACGGTGTTGTGTTGGTGATGTAGTGGTGATGGTTCTTGTGATATACGCTGTGTGTGAAGAGTGGAGTATGAAGTGAGAGAGAACAGGGTTATCTCTGGTTTTATTGCTGTTGAATATATTGTTGTAGACAGTGCTACAACATAACTCCTAAACTTGAGGCATGCCTTAATGTGCTAGCAGCTCATTAAGTCCTACCTCATGTTCCAGAGTTACTGTTGCTCAGAGTACCTAATAAGGTAACTCACAACATGCCCCATAACAGTATCAGGAACACCTTACAAGATTTAACTCAGCACATAGGTCATTCACGCGCCCTCTACCAAGAGCCTTTGTGAGCATGTTGGCCAGCATGATGGCCATGGACATGTGATGTAGACTAATTGTCTTGTTGGCTAGGTTCTTGCGTACCAGCGCCAGTTTGATGCTGTAGTTCTTCAATTGGTGGTACTTGCCAGGTTGTGAGGTTGTGATCATCAGTGTGCTTTTGTTGACTGTAGATGGGTATTCAGCTTGCTTGATTGAGACCTAAGTTTTTGTAGAAATGGCCAAGGAAGATTGTGTGCTTTGGCCAGTGTGTTGGGTTTGACTTCAGTGGTTGATGTAGCTATGCAGGATTGGTTCTTTGCTCCCCAGTAGACTGGGCTGCCTGCAATCGTGTAGAGGATGCCAGGCGTTGACTTGCGCAGATGCCTACTGAGTACACATGTTGTGTATGGCCAACCAGTATGGGATGCCAACAAACTGGTGGTGTCTTCTTGAGTGAAGGAAGCTGGAGGCCAGGTTCCATCAGTGTGCCAACAGCCTTTGAAGCTGTGAATCCTAAGTCATGTAGAAGCTCTTGTATCTTGCCTGCTTGTTGTAGTAGTATTGACCTGTCTTTGTTATTGTGGATTACATTGAGTGACAGGATTGAAGTTGTGATGCCGAGGTTGATCATTTTGAATCTGTTGTGCAGCACTTTCTTGATACTGGGCAAAGACTGCTCTGGTACGTAGATGACACAGTCATTGACGTAGACCACTGCGTAGGCTGTGTGCTTGCCTTCATACTTGATTTCATGTACAGGTCAGCACACATCAGCATGAATCCTCACTCATGCAGGTGCACATTGAGCATCCAATTCCACTCTAGGGGTGCCTGATAGCAGACAGACATGGTCCAATCACCCCTTGTCCACAAAACTCAGGTTGACACATGTAGTTCTCCTCAACTGATATCCAGCAACCAGTAAATTGAGCCATCTGCTTGGCGCATGATCTTGAACAGCCACTTGGTGTCAATGAGCTTCCTCAGTGGGGGGAGGGAAGTTTGAACATACCATTCACCATAATCATGTTGTACTCATCTCACATGGCAGCTTTCCAGTGTGCAGCCCTCTGGGACATTAAACAACACGTCCCTTGTCTCTAACACTTTATTCTTCAGGGTCCAGTGATGCAAGGTGTTTGCTCATGCTGGACTGAGATAGATTCCAAGACACATTTGGTCTGCAAGCTTGTTTCTACCTACCAGGTTGGTGAGCACCTTGACGTGTTGGCCAAACCGGAGTAGATGACTGATATCTACGTGCAATTTGTTCTCACCAGACCATTGGTTGAGGGGGGTGTTGAGTAGTTTGCTGTTGTAGGTAGTTGGTTGTTCAATTGTGCAGGCCATAAGTGCAGCTTCTCACCAGTACTTCGTTGACATGCTTCAAGACGAAGGACATCCCTTTGTCTTGAAGCATGCACCTAACCATCTCTAGCAGAGTGCGGTTAAAGTGTTCTGCTACTCCATTGTGCTCAGGTGCGCAAGCTGGTGTCCTCTTGTGGGTGATCCTCCTCTTGACTAGGTAGCGCTGAACCACAGTGCTTGTGTATTTGCCCCCTTGTTGCTCTGCAGCACTCTGCATCATTGATCAATGCCTGCTGACTCAAGAAAATGCCTGAGTGACTTGCTTACCTTGCTGCTGTTACAGATGAGGTGAGATTGTGGCATAGCAGCTGTAGTCATTAATTAATGACACATAGTACAGCTTGCCTTATGGCATAGCTACTGGTAGTGGTCCA